>ML833275.1:87519-99420 GCA_009831015.1 Picea engelmannii
TTTAACCCATATAACCAATAAATAAGTTGGAGAATTGTTACACTGTATATTTTTCAGTGATAGAGATATTGCACATAATGAAATTTACATATATTAATAAAAAAAATAATGAGAATGAAATTTACATATAATAATTTAAAAAAGATTGACACTTACAGATCAGTATAACAAGTAAAATGACATGTAATAAAATCAAATAACCGTCATCAAATATTCACTTGACAGGTAAGATAAATTTGAAATTCCAGCCCTGTACCAGACCATCAAGTTGCAGAAAGCGAAATACAACTGGGCCCATAAACGAGAGTTAATGCCACCGACCTCGATACCCCGGATAATGTGACAAATAACATCATACTGTCCTGGCTAAATATCACATGGCCATTAGATCGATCGAAAAGACGTGATCCAGATGCATCTGAAAGTTAACCCGGTCCGCCAGTAGACAAACAGAGAGACGTGATGGGTACGCAATGATGTGTTCTGAACGTGAGACATGGCCATTGGCATGTGTGTGGACGAGAAACTTCATAACGTTATCGTCGGCCCCCATAAACCATTCAAGTGAGTCGGGGAGTAGACAATATGGCTGAGGGCCAATTTACTAGGATTTTCGAAATTAGGGTTTTGGAGAAACCATTGTCCAATTTGGGTTTTCGAATTTAGGGTTTTGGAGAAACCATTGTGTCAATGATCATTTTTATTTACACATTTTTTTTTTTTAAATTGAGGAGGTTAAGGTAAACAAACCTAATAATGTATATAGCTGTTTTCTATACTTCTACAAGATATTTGACACAATTCCTTGATATCCCTTAGGTTTAAGGCCTTGGGTCTTTCACCTTTGGAGGTTTCACTTGTGATGATTTTTTATAAGATTATTGTTGACTAAGGTACCAATAACATTGGGGTAAGAGATGATGTTCATAGTATCATAGGGGTTAAACAAGGTGGTCTACTCTCCCTCACACTTTTGGGATCTACATTAATGAGCTAGAGGAAATCATAGCCAACACATTGGGTGCCACATATGGATCTTTATTCTTGGAGTTATTCTTTTATTTGCATATGATATTATCTTATTGTTTCACTCAATAAATTGTCTCTAGAAACAACTTGACACCTTACCTTCCTTTTGTGACACCCATAAGCTTCAAGTTAGTTTGGGGAAAACAAAAGTCATGGCTTTTAACATCCCTAAAAATGGAGGGCAGTGAGGTTGCCATTGGCTTACAAAGGTGAGAGGGTTGAGGTTGTCCCTTCATATGCATATTTGGAGGTCATCGTCTGTCAACCTTGCTTTAGTTTGACTCTAACAGTAGAGATTGGGTTATGGTGTATGCAACTCTTACCCCTCTTGAAAAATAATGTTTTCTCCTTTAGTACCAGGACATTTAGATGAAGGTTCACCTCGTTCACACATTGGTCACACCTACACTCTTGTATGGTTGTGAGGTTAGGGGACCATACCTTCAAGCAGTAGACTGAAACCGATTATCACAATATTATCCAAACAAATTCATACCAAGAGATTAGTGTTGCATACCTTCAAACTTGCAGAGTTTGGCAAAGTACCACTCATGACTTCAATGATCTTCCATGTGGTGACAAAGATACATAGACTCAAACCGATGGGCAACTCCCAAACCAATGATCTTAGTTCTTCTATGGTGTTGGTAGGGCATGTGGTTAATTCTTGTTGGCATGCAAGTGCCTCTTCAATGCTTCAACTCTTCGACCTCCACATTGACATACCATCCCTGCTTTGCTTTTCTTTGGATGCCCCTGATCCCTCCAATTCACATCATCGGAGCCTAGAGAGTTGTTGTCTTTAAAGCTTCAACACTATGTAGATGTATATCTCCATATTGGTGATGGGCTCATATGAACCCTACGTAACACTAGACTTCATTCGCCATAGAGCTTGAGGGTTCCTCTTACTCAGTTTACATTTTTCTCCCACCATCTTCACATCGAGACAAACCACCACATTTCTCGGGAGCACCATATTTGCTATATTGCTCCTTAGAGCCGGATATTGAGGAAGACTTTGTTTCCAAATGCTCTCCCTTCTATGAGATTAGGGGATAGTTTTATTGTCTTTCTAGGGATTCACTTCGCTTTCTATATTTATTTATTTAATTTTTTTTTGTAATTTTAAGGTGTTTTAATTTATTTTTGTTAATTTTTTTTTTTTAATTTTGTATTAAAATGTTTATTTTAAGTTTTTTAATTTGGGGTTTTTGTATATATGTTCTTAAAAAATTTGGGTTTTTTCCAACTTTTTACAGTTTTTTTGGTGGTATAATTTTTTTTTTCACCTTTTTCTTAATTTTTTCTCATTTTCTCTTACTTTATATATATATATTAGTCTTTATTAATTTTTTAGGTTGGTTTTTTTAAATATAAATTTGTTTTTAAATTTATTTTTTTCAATTCTTTTTGGTTTTTAATTGATCCAAGAAAAATGAGTTATATTTTTTTGCTAAATATTTAAAAACAGTGTTATTTAAGTACAATTATTTTCTATGTATTAAAGTAAAGTAAAAACATGTGTTAAAAATGATATTTTCCATTATATTTAAAAAAATATAGAACCATAACTTAATTAAGGACACTTAATTATATGAAAAATATTAATTAAAAAAAATGGTGTACAACATTTTTAACATTGGATGGAGCATGGAAATATAATTAAAAACACCATTGAATTAAAAAAAAAAAAAATAGATGAAAAAACACGGTTGACAAAAAAAAATGAACAATTTGAAAATAAATGAAAAAACAAACATTAAAAAAAAAAAGTGTAAACCTTATGTATCAGAAAATTTAAAAAACAGAGTAAAAAACGACCGCCAAAAAAGCAAGAACTGGTAACTATGTTAAAATCTAAAAAGGAAAACACAACAAGAAATTAAGGATGAAAGTAATCATCAATCTTAACTTTACTTCCTTTCTTCTTCTTGATGTCAATCCACCCCCTAAAGAAGAATCCACCCCCTAAAGAAGGTTCCACGGGGAAATTTGTAATTTTGAGTAAAATCTCCACAATTCTTAGCTATAACGAACTCCTTATTAAACTCATAGTTTTCAAATACATGTAGTATCTTCATCCTTCATTCTTGAACAACCTTGATCACTTCCATCCCTAAGGATGAAATATATCTATTTTAATCTTTGTGTCTAACCTTAGAAGAAGGAGATGTTTCTTCAATTGACACTTTTGGACAAATTGATCTGGATTGGATCATTATATTATTTGTGATCCATCTTGATGCCTTCATAGTGAAAAAAATGAGGAAATAGCTTCTAGGGCCTTTTTTAATGACAAGTCCCAGTTTGGAAAATTGGGCTCTGGAACCTTCCAGGGCCATTTTGACGCATCAAACAACCTTTTTTGTTGGTTTTGTTTTTCAAATCTTGTCCCACACCCTTGAAGATGTTCTAAACTCTGAGACCTTTCTAACGGTGGGTCAAACTCAATCAGAGCTCGTATGTAAAAATTATGCCTCCCGCAAGTTGACCTATCGTGTTGACCACCATGGTACGAGAGGATGCCACGTCAACCCTTGTTACCCATGCATATGGGGCTAACCATGTATGCAATTTCAAGAAGATTCTAGAAGGTCCAAAACCCTATCATAATTGAGGGTTGAGGAAGTCAAAACCCTACCCTTAGATGGATATTAGGCTATGTTAAATATCGGGCCACCAGGAGGAGAAGGGGTTCCATTCTATGTTATTGTATTTTGTTCCGTAGTAGAGCATAACAATTGGGACTGAGAAATTAGAAAGAATAACAGAGGTGGTTAATGTTATGTAGCATCCTAATAGGCCACAGGTCTCAGGTAACTCCCTAGAGAGTGCCTTCTCCTTTTTACTTGCATTATTTCCCTACCAAAGAAAAGAGAGCGGAGCAACCTCACCTTCTAGCTAAGTTTTCTCTCGTAAGGGTTTCCCAGATAAAATATTTGTGTTATTTTGTGAATGGTGTCTGATTGTATTTTACTATTCTCTATTTTTCGCATTTTATCTATTTCATGTGCATAAGCAGAAAATTAGTAACTAAAGGTTCTACAATTTGAAGGAATTTAACCTTCATAGTGTAGATTTCAGTTTTATTTATCAGATCTGTTGTGATGATCTATTCTAGTGGAATATTCACAACAATTTATAGATCATATTGATATCAAAGCATGTTTTCTTAGGGTATTTGTGAAAAGTTGCAAGGATCCATAAAAATGTTTAAGAAAAAAGTCATAGAATCCTAGCCATGGAAGACGAGAATGTTCATAACAACCCTTGATATCTAGTAGAAGGGAGATTTAAGAGGTTGGAAGCACAGGTCACCGATATCAACGACAATACAAACCTCCTCATGGCGGCTCTAGAAAGCATGCTCATATCATTCAAAGATGATGGAGGCTCTAACTCATAGATCAGATCGGAGGGAAAATCGGGAGATCAGGAAGACCCATGAAAGGAGTCACAAAAAGAACTCGAGAAAGAGTAGTAGAGTTTGAGTGTTGTTAACCCTTCAAAGTCCCTATTCAAGATGGAATCAAAAGTGAACATAAATCCATACCAAGGTGAGATCGATGCATCAAAACTAAATCATTGGTTGCAACAGCTAGATGTTTATTTTAACATTCACCATATAGATGAAGAGAAAAAGATTGTATTTACTAGATTGAAGTTAGAGGGCCATGTTTTAACCTAGTGGGAAATCCATACGTAAACACTTAGGTTGGAGGGTGATCTCCCAATAACTAGGTGGGAGGACTTCAAAACCCTCATCAAGCCCCAATTCTACTACCCTATCGGGTATGTAGAGGACCAATGGATCTGGTGGCACTACTTTAGGCAAAGGCAAGGGTAGGGGCAGAGTGTACAGGAGTACACCACTGAGTTCATAAGGATGGCCATCATGCTGGGTATCTCTCCCAAGATCCCAAATGTACTCCTCAAGTATCCATGGGGTTTACACAGTCATCTATGAAAGTGGGTGATTATGTTCAATCCCAAAACAATGGATGAGGCATGTGTATAGGCACAACACCTGGAAAACATCTACCAAAAGAAGGCGAAACCAAGTGGTTCTAAGCATAAAGAGAACCAGGAAGCTTCCAAGGAGAGGAAGAAGAAATGGAAAGGGGGAAAAGAAAAGAAGACAAAAATGACTATGCATCAGTGGAAAGATCCCAACAACCATTGCAATCATTGCAACATTGACGACCACACTGAGGAAAAGTGTTGGAAACTACATCTAGAGATGAACCCGAATAAAGACAAGAAGGACAGAAAGAAAAAGAACCTTTTAGCCAAACATTCAAGCAATCAGGTTGAAATTAGATTTGATGTGGATGAAAATATTGTTTGCACATCTATGCAGAAGGAGGTGAACCTGAGTAGCCTTCATTACCAGGAAGAGAAGGAGATGACTAAGCTCTTCCACATCAAGATTCAGGACAAGAAGACTAAGATAGATGCTTTGTTCACTCTGGCTCACAAACTAATATCATAACAATAGATGTAATGTCCCTGATCCGAACCCTTTGTAATTGTACATATAGGTTGGTGAATCATGGTATCATTTGTAAATTTAATTGTCAATTTAGGCTGGTGAGTTGTTGACACTAAGTTTTGGTGTTGCGTGCACCTGAGTAGTGCGCGGAGAATTGTTATCAAAGACAAGGTGCACACATTTTGTAGTTTGTGCACACTATGGTAAGTGCGCGAGAATTACTTGGGAGTGCACACTGATCTGAGTTATATATATGTATATATATGATTGTATATGCATTGAGGTCGGACAACCTATGTGATTAAGAAGTTGGTGAGCCGAGACACAGATAGGCCATTGCGCCTATCCATGTAAAGTGTAATCATACTCAGTATTAATATAACATCACATCATTGCATGCAGAAAGACTCAAACGAAAAGAGACGGGAGGCTAACTCCACTAGAAATGAAAAAGGGGGTGAGATTTAAGTCTTAGGGAATATTTTATAATATTTTTGAAAAAGTGTATGTAGTGGTTAATGATTTTATTCTAAGTTCCCAAGAGTAGGGAATGAGTCACCAAGTGGATGAAGCTACATTCTTAAGGTGACAAGTGTCAAGTTTAAGGCATGCAATATATATTGTTGGCCTTAGTGTATTTTGGGAGGGTCATTCATTGTTCTGGTAGGCAGAAGGGGGTCAGACTGTATTGAAAATATGATTATTACCTTGTCAGTAGAGAAAAGCATGTAAGTGGTTTTTTGGTTCTGTAATCATAGTTTTATTTTCGAAGAGGCGAATTGTCAAGCCCGTGAGTAGTCTCTCTGGGTGAGATATTTAGTGTTGAAGATGTGGAATTTCAGGCCCATGAGCAGTCTCTCCGGGTGAGAGATTGATCTTGAAGAGGTGGGTTGTCAGGCCCATGAGCATACTCTCCAAGTGAGAGTTTTTTTGGGAATTTTTCCCTAGTGGGTTGGGAATTAGTTGTAGGGATCAGATACTTCCTATCTAGCCTATTTTTGGTAACCCTGGAAGGGAAGTGGGGAAGCCAAAGAAATGTTGAGAAGAAAAGGGGAACGCTCCCTTAGGTGTGACATGTGCATGGGGAATGAGAGACTGTAGGCTAGTTGCAGTAGCGAGCACCTTGGACTGAGAAATCATGTTGAGTTTCAGACCCTAACCTATCACTAGGAACCCCTTTTTCCCTATTGGAGTTAATCCCTAGCTCTTGGGTGACCTATTGTTGAAAGCTTATGAGCAACAAAGTCTATGGTTGGGAGGAACGTTTGAGTTATGTGCGCATTTGGTGACTTTCATAAAAGATAAGTGTCTTTATGTTCTTGTCTCATTTTTTGTGTGCTTATTTATCTATGTTTGACATGGATTAATTCTTGTAGATGTTGTCACATATAAGTAATTGTTGTTATTTTGTTTAATGTTTCTTATGCATGTAAGTATGGTGCTTATAGCTTGTATTTGTAGTTGTGCATGAATGTGAAAAATGTTTATATTTTTCCTATAAGTTAACCTTACGATTTTGGTATGAGCCTTCGAGAAATGTGGAAAGGTCGTGCGGGAAAAGAATACTCTGTGTACACCAGAGGTTTGATTTTCTTGTGCGCACTGGGAAGCAATCTGCACACACATGGAGAATTAATTTGGTGTGTGACACCAGGATGGTTGTGCACATAGTGGTGGTGTGTGTTCAATACACTAGTGTGTGGTTCTTTGAGTTAATTTTGCTACTTAAAGTTGTGTTAAAAGGAGAAAGTTTTTTCCGCTGATATAAGTTGTGTAGCACGACTCAAGCTTGGGATAAGCGCGTTACTTCAAGTAATACTGTGCAAACTTGTTTTAGAGTAGAATCTACCCAGTGTATTTTTGGAATAGCATTTTTTAGTAGTGAGTTGAATGACGTTAAAGTTTGGTATTAGAGTGGGAGTTGTAGTAGTGGGACCCAACCTGAGTGGTTGGGGACGTTACAATTTGGTATCGGAGCCATGGGTTCAACATTGGACTTGTATGGGCTAGAAATCAACATGAAATAGACTTGTACGCTAAGTATTGGTGTCATGCAGTGCAAGGTTTATTGTGTCGGAAAACCATTGATGTGTGGTATACAGTTGTGATGCATGCAAAATAAGAATGTATGTATATGCGCACTAAATATATGATATTGTGGGGTGTGACACTGGAACTAAGCAACAAACAATGGTGCATGGTTGTGACCACTAAAGTTTTTGGATGCATGGAACAAATTTGTGGTGCATGCGCATTACTAATACATAGTGTGCATGTTAAATGTTGACACCGTGCATTGGGGTGTGTTGAATACCAGTGTGTGCATAGGCTTTAGAAGAAATGATTTTGACAAGATGGTGCATATCTTTCATGAAGTTGTCTCATCAATTCATCTAACAAATGTTGTTTCCTGCACATTTTGCATAACTATCAACAATTAGAGCAAGACAAAATCAACACAAAAGTTCAAAAGAATGGAAGATGTGTAGAGGACTTACAACCTTGTGATGAATTTGGGGATTTGTATGTCGGTTTGGGTGCCGATGGTACAAAATACAAGGAGGAGAGCATGAACTTGGTAGAAACCATAAAGGGATTACAAAAATATGTCGAAAGTTATAAAGTTGATAATGAAAGGCTTATGAAATCCAAGGAGCAACAAGATGGCTTCAATGTCAAATTGATGCAAAGCCTAGAAAAAATAGAAAAGAAAGTGGATAAAGAGACAAAGACAAGTAGGTCAAGAAGTCATAGATCTCATGATGAGAAAAGAGGAGAAGCAAGAAGTGTTGGTGGTCATCGTCACCACTCGCCAAAGCATTCATTTAGGAAAGAGTACAGTAGCTCAAGTCCATCTACTGTCAGAAAGCATAAGAGAAAGACTGGGGTGGACGAGCTACAAGGAGAAATAGATAAGATCAAGCCTCCTACTTTTGATGGTGAGCATAAGAAGAGTGAAGACACAAAGACCTGTTTGTTGGGTATGAGGAAGTACCTCTAGCTGCATCATAACTCTGTGCAGGCAGAGGGGAGTATTTCTATCTATCAACTAAGAGGGAAGGCATCAATGTGGTGGGATTAGTTTGTGCAATTGCAACAAATTGATGAAAATAAGGTTACTTGGATGGAGTCAAGAGGTATTTCCAAAAGAAATACTTAACCAAGAGGTACTATGAAAATAAAATGGAGTTCGTTGAACTCAATCTTGGGAGTATGACCATAAATGAGTACGAAAGAAGATTTTTAGAGCTCCTGAAATATGTGCCTTTCATCAAGGATGAATAGGTGAATATTCAAAGGTACCTGAGAGGGTTTCCATAATTTATCAGTGGCAAGATCCATATGACAACCCTAAGACATTGGAGGGAACCATAAGGTGTGATAAATTTCTTTATGATCAACAAATGAAAAGACCGACTTTCCAAAAGGCTTGGGAAGGAAAGATGAAAAGCAAGGTGGAACAGAGGAAGAAGGCGGTTAAGACACCATTTTTCAAAAATATTGTGCAAGGATAGAAAAAGACCAAGAGATCTAGAATGACGAAGACAGTGGAGAAAAATCCATGGAAGCAATGTATTCAATGTTGGAATTGTGGAAGAGACCATATGCACAGAGATTTCCCTAAAAAGGGGGATAAAGTGAGGATTTCATACAATGTACAACAAGTTGCGATAGTTGAGGACATGGGTAGAAATGTACCTAGGATTTACACATCCCTGGAAAACAAGAAAGATGAGTTTCAGTCGCACATGATTGAAGTGGAAGGTAATATTAATGACCAACCCATTGTTATTTTAATTGATTCAGGAGCTAGTCATAGTTATAGATCCTAAGATGGTGGAAAGGTACTAATTGTTGAGAATCAAGCTTGGAAAACCTTGTTTGGTGCAATTAGCTACAAGAGAAAAAAAGAAAATTAATGAAATGGTTAAGGCATGTCCAATGGAGATGAACGGATTGCACACAAAGGCTTATTTGAATATTATACCTTTTGTCTCATACGATTGTCTCATTAGTATGGATTGGTTGGGTGAGCACCATGCTATCCTGGACTGTTATAATAAAGCATTTACTTTCTTGGATGAGGAAGGAATTTTAATAACAATTCAAGGAATTCCAAGAGTTGTGACTATCTTAGAAATTTCAGCTTTGCAACTGAAGAAGAGTTAGAGGAAAGGATGCCAAGTATTTGCAGTACACATAGAAGAGGCACCTAAGGATAAAGTGTCTGGTGTTGAAGACTACACAATACTGAAAGAGTTTGAGGGTGTATTTAAAGAGATATCAGGATTTCCTCTGAAAAGAAATATTGATTTCTCTATAAATCTGATGTTTGGAGCAACACCTGTATCCAAGACTCCTTACATAATGAGTACGCTATAGCTAAAGGAGTTACAGATGAAACTTGAAGAGATTCTGAAGAAAGGTTATATATCCCAAGTGTGTGCTAGGAAATGAGGAATGATTCCACACTAAACCTAGCAAAAGAGAGGAAGAAATATTTAAACAAGAAAGTAAATGAAAAAGCAAACACACAGTACATAGAGATTTTACCCTGGAAACCCAAACGGGAAAAATAAAATTCCTTGAGCGTTCTACTCTCTTCTTGTCTAATTCATTCAAAATAAAATGTGCCATGCCTAACCTTGGTCTACACCTAAGACACAATCGTTATCATAACTTCTTGCTTTACAAAAGAACAACCATATATCCAATTCATCTTACATCTGCATGACCAACAACCTCTATGATTATTGATTAGTGATTAGCCTTTACAACATTTCAACCCGCCTTATTTATAGGCTCTACAATAGGAAAAACCCTAAATAAAAGGAGCCCAAAGATGGTTATAGATCCACGCAAATCATTGGCTACAAATCTCGTGAATCTCAAGATTATGTTACAGCCGACTACCAAGTCAGATTACCAGTCGACTACCAAGTCAGATTACCAGTCGACCTTCATTCAGTCTTCAGTCGGTTTCCACACGCCTTCATGTTGACCTCTTGTCAGTTGACCTCTTTGACCTATTGTCGATGTATTCGACTTCGACTTTACCCAGTCGAACCACCTCGACCTTCAACTTGCTATCAATGTCTTCGACTTTGACTTTACCCAGTCAAACCACCTCGACCTTCGACTTCTTGTCGATTCCTTCAACTTCGACCGTCAATTGATCCACCTCAATTAGAATTTCACTGCAAAGAATATAACAACCCAACATTCTCCCATTTGTTGTTTCCTTTGCTAAAACTTGGAGATCTCTAAACTCTTGTTCATAGACCCCAGGCACCAATTCCCATTGCATCTCTACACCAAGAGAACTTCACAACACTCACAAACTTGGTCAAAGAGTTTGCTATGTTTTCCAACGTGTATACTTTCTCCAACAACACCTTATTTATTTCCACCATTCTCTCACAAAATGGTGTTGTACATCAATATGCTTAGTCTTAGAATGATAAGTTGGGTTCTTTTCCAGAAATATTGCACTTTGACTGTCGCAAATTATCTTCATAGTTCTCTCCTCAAACTCAATTCCTGAACATATCCTTTGTAACCATACTGCTTCTTTACTTTCATGAGTGGCTGGCATGTATTCAAATTTTGTTGTTTATATGTCTATGACTGCATGTCTCTTACTCATCGAACTTATTGCTCCACCGAATATATTGAACACGTATCCACTCTTTGACCTTCATCGATCCAAATCTCTAGCCCAGTCGACGTCGACAAATCCATGTACATTTACTTCATTGTCATCTCCATATTTTCCTTGGTAGCATATAGCATAATCTTTTGTGCCATGCAAATACTTGAATACTCTCTTGACAATTGTCTAATTCTCATTCCTAGGTGTCGACATGTACCTACTCAACACTCCCATTTCATAGGAAATGTTTGGTCGAGTGCATACCATTGCATACATTAAAATAACAAAAACACTTGCATAGGGAACACATGCCATGTCCTTTATTTCCTTTTGTGTCCTTGGACACTATTTAGTAGTTAGCCTTGCTCCCACAAGAATTGGCACCTTCACAAGTTTGTGATCTTGCATGTTGAAGCGTTTCAAAATTGGTTCAATATACTTCTCCTGGTTCAACCAGAGATTTCTACCTACTCGATCTTTATTTATCTCCATGCCCATAATGAATTTTATTGCACTAAGATCCTTCATGTCGAACTTGGAGGATAGTTGCTTCCTTACCTCCTTTATTTCGTTTATGTTTCTTCCAATCAACAACATGTCATTGACATACAATGCTACATATATGAAACACCCACCTTCTTCTTTGGTATACATGCAGTGATCACATTTGCTTCTCACAAACCCACGCCACACTATTCCAGACCCCCATTTCACACACCACACT
>ML833275.1:99464-110278 GCA_009831015.1 Picea engelmannii
CCCCCCCCCCCCGCCCCCCACCGTTAAAGGTAGAACAACAAGGGGGCTCCAGTTTGAAACCTCAGCCGTAGATCTGGGTGGGTGGACTTTGACCATCCAGATCTGCTCGTTACTTAACTTAATGCACATCCACGCCCCAGCTTAAAGCCGACATCTCTTCCTCACATCTAACGATCGTCACAGACCCTGAGTTCCTCCGAAAGAATCTCGTCCGTTCATCGGGTTTATCATCACGAGAGTCCGAACTCTCGATCACGGGACTCCCAAAATCTCAATCCCTGGTTTCCCGATGCAATTAATCTTCCGACACATAACCTCCGTCCATCGGACGGTACAGATCTATCCCGGGGTTTTCACCATGAAAAATCCCGGGCCTTCGTCATCAGGATTCCCGATTCCGCGATTCCCGATTTCCTGAAATGGGAAATCTCACGACACGTGGCCTCCGTCATTCGAACGGTTCAGATCTATTTCAGAATTTCTACCATGGAAAGTCTCGATCTCTTGTCATCAGGACTCCCAATCTCGCGATTCCCGATTTCCCGAAATGGGAAATCTCACGAGATGTGGCCTCCATCATTCGGACGGTCTAGATCTATTTTGGGATTTCGTCCCTATTCACTGGGGTTTTAACCCTCGGATATCTCTTGACAGATCCAACGGTTGTCGGGTTTTCCAGCCGAGATCTGACGGCTCAGACGGTTCCTAACTAATTCGGGATTTCGCATATCGCGATTTCCACACTCCTGTTCAATTTCCAAAGGGATTTAAACCCCGTGCACACTTTCCAGATCTAACGGTCACGAGGGCTCACCTTCCCTCCCGAACAGATCCTAAAGCTCCTACACTTCTGGTGTGGATTCCTCTCTCCCTGTGGACTTATACCACACTAGCGGCGGTTTCATAACACCACTATACCTCCTGAGCTTAAAAACTCGTCAAGTAACTCCTTGACACTTTGGAGCAAACCAGGGTCCGAAATTAGCCTTCCAGACCCAATTTCCCTTCGCATTCTCGGTCTAAAGACCGCTCCACTGGCCCATCTAGGCTCAGTGTTGAGACCTTGGCTCTGATACCAAACTATAGCGCACCTTTTCAGCTACCATGGCTTAATCGCTCTTAAAAGGAAACTTTAAGAGCAGTTGGTAGATAACTCATACAGGTATTATATGATCCACATGCATTCAAACAAATAAACACATTCTAACAGAGTATTCATATGAGTTACTGCCATAATTAACAATCAATAGTGTTTCATACTAATTCATATACACAGCGGAAATCATGATAACATAAGCAGTAGAGTCATGCAAAACATGATTAAAACATAATCAGGTACTTATCTTTGAAACAGTGGCAGTTCCACCAACCAAGTGCAGGCCTTCCACGAACCTCCTAGCCGTAGACTGCACTGCTCATCAGCTCAACAGTGGGTCACCCCCGAGCTAGGACTAAGCTCCACCCCAAGACAAGGAATCCTAGGCTAGGCTGAGGTTACAGGGAAACAACACACAGCCACAAGGATGGAATTCTCTCCTAGGAACCTCTCACGCTCACTGCCCACAGACCCTCATTCCCCACATGCCTGCTCCACCCTAGGAGTATACACCTTCTTTGTCACTTGGACAGTCCTTCGGCTGCTAACCTCCCTTGCCTTGGGTTACAACAACAGGTCGTACCAGAATTCTCTGGGCTCTGTGGCAGCTACAAGGTTCCTTCCAGGAGTTTTCTCCTTCCTCTGTACACTCTCTCTCCTGGAGAGAATCGCTCACAGGCCAACAACCTATTCTTCCAACCTCAATCACCTCTCTCACCTGGAGAGAGTGTTGTACAACTGGCTAACAATCCCCCACGCAGTCTAGCACTGCATGGCCACACAACCAATGGGGAAAAATGGACACGGCTTTCCCACCGGTTCAACAATGGCAGATGGTCTCATGGATATGGCTACGAACAAGGCTCCACGCATAGGCTCGATGCTCAGACATAGGATGTTTCAGATTTTCAGAATCAACACATAGGGTCAAACACTACACGTCCACCACAATGCACAGGAATCTAGACACAAACACCCCAGGGCAGCAACAACAGGTGCCACAGCATAACCAGGCTTATCAGGGACTGGACACTTCCGTTTCCTCAATCTGGAAACACGGGATAGACCCACGCTCTAGTTCTCAGGGATGCGTAACGAGTTGTCCACACAGGGGTCGAATCAAACTTAATGGTTCACAACCGAAAGGGTGTCCATCCTTCCATAAGCAAATACAGACACCGGCCTTTTGGTTCAGAGTGCACGAGGGTATCTCTTGTAGAGGTCGGACGGGTTCACCTTCCGACGGTCCGGTAGAATGAAGGAGGAACCCCCCAGCACGACTCATCTCAGCCTTTCATTTCATGCGCCAGGGTTGACACTTATCCCCCATGCGACTTCATTCCTCCTTCAGCATGCGTTCCTCCCACCATTTGGAAATCACATGTCCTTCCAAAAGGACTTAGGTTAAAACATATAATGCACATATCTTTTGGAATAATATTAAAATATTATTCCCAAGGCTTAAGCCCCTAGGCTTAACACTTAGCCCCTCTTCCCACCTTCCAACCCCTAATCCCTTGCCCACTCTGTGGAAGCTTATTCCCCCATCACTCATTCCTCGTGTCGGCCTGCACGCGGCGGTGTTTATATTTTTTTTATTAATGCTATGCATGATTACATATATAAAAGCAGGCTCTTGGCCTTCAACACTTAGGCCCCCTGTCCTAATAATCACATAAGCCCCCAGCTTATATAAACTTGGCTCACTAGCCTACTAAAACATACTTACAATTCATAATGAAATCTTTACATCAGGGCTCAGCCTTGGGGACATTACAGGTAGACTTAGTCTTCGGGGAGAGAAGAGCTCCCAAGGCCAAGGATTGGATCACAAAGAGTCAGGAGATTCTCAAGTTGTTGAAAGAGAACCTGCAGACGGTGCAAAACCGACAGAAGATAAGTGCAGACAGGCACATGATAGAGTGCAACTTTGAGGTTGGAGATTTGATTTTCTTGAGACTCCAACCCTACAGACAGTCATCTCTAAAGAAGAGTGGGGTCGAGAAGCTCAAGCCCAGATTTTATGGTCCTTATAGGATCATGCACCGAGTAGGTGAGGTTGCTTACGAGCTATAGCTTCCAGAGGGGAGAAAGATTCATAATGTGTTCCACGTGTCTTGCCTCAAAAAGGCAGTGGGACAATTCATTAGCACATCAGAGGAGCTTCCCCCATTGGATGAGGAGGGACAGTTGGAGTTAGTTCTGGAGGAGGTTTTGGAGTTCCGGGATCAAAAACTAGGGAGAAGGGTCATCAAAGAGTGTTTGATCAGATGGAGAGGGCTTCCAGTAGAGGATGCTACTTGGGAGAGCGAGTAGGTGTTGCAGCACCCTGGACTAGTATTGCTTGAGGACAAGCAATTTCGGGAAGAGAGGACTGTAATGTCCCTTTCCAAATAGGAAGTCTAGAGAGGAGGCTTAATGGTCTAAACCGCCCTGTTAGACTATAGCCAGGGCCAAATAGGGGTAAACAGGGTTACTAGAGGTCACTCCAGTCACAGGTGTTATATTCAGAAAGTGGCATTGAGCTAAAAAGGGTTAAAAGCGTTTTTAAGTCATTATGAACTAAAAATAGAAGTCAACAGTGAATTAGGGTTTCAACAGTGATTTAGGGTTTTGGAAGTCAATAGTGAATTAGGGTTTCAGCGTGATTTAGGGTTTTGGAAATCTATAAAGGAAGGGTCAGCGACCTAATTCATCATTATGCAGATTATGACTTGTCATTGAGGACAAGAGGCGCATCTCAAGAGAGATAGTTCAGTGTATTCTACGAGGAAGACACCAGTTGGCTGATTTCGGTGTTGAAAGACACACCCTAGTCACTGAGAAGATCATCCAGGTCTTCCATCATTCTTCATTGATTCTGCAGTGCTCCCATATTCTGGTATTATCTTTTAGTTGCTTATTTGTATTCTGGCTAAGATCCTTTTATCTTTTGATCTAGCCAAGTGTTGTTATTTTATTCAGCCACAGTTTCTTATTTGTATTCCAGCTAAGATCCTTTGTCTGTTGATCTAGTCGAGTATTGTCAGTTTATTCAGCCGCATTCAGCCATTTTGTAATCCACGGTGATATCATAATACAAACTTTGCAGTCCTTTTTCGCGTTTATTAATTGTATGATCATTTATATGTTGTAAACCTTTGATCCTACACACACATTAGTAGCGTTTCCTAGACTAGCCAAGTCAGGAACATTACAGGTTGAGCCGTGGATTCTTGCATCAGTTGTGCACATGACTACGGAAGAGGAAGGGGCACCGGTCAAGGAGGAAGCAACACCAGTGGTGGACCCAACGACCAATGCCACCTCCTTGGACACGTGGCCACACTACAAGCCTACCACATGATTTGCACAGGTGTCTCCATGCATGGTTAGTGGGGTGTCTAACTTTTATTTTGCCTCATAGGGACTATAGTCTTATTTTGTCTTTTTCAATTATGTCAGTGTTAGTCGATAGGTTGATTCGGTCTCCCACAGGGGGCTGTAATTTTTGCATTTAGTCAATGTAATTTCTATGACTGGTATCTTAAGACTATGGGTTTTGATATGTTCGGCTGGCTGAACTGGTTTCCCCACTGGGCAGTTCAGTGTTTACAGTCTGGAACAAACATTGATACTGTAATTTTTTTTTTCTGAAGGCTTTTTATACAATCTAACTTACAAAAAAAATAAAAAAAAATTACTATATTAGTTTCATTTAAATCTTAGTTAAGTTTAGAGGGAAAAACTTAAAAAAATAATTGGAAAAAAATAACCTTGAAATTTAAATATTTCACTAAGATTATACATAATTAACCACTCAAATATGCAAATAATATCCCTCGAAAAAAACCAAAATATAGAATAGTTAGACTAAGACATTCCATAATATTCTCTATTTCAATAAAATTAGACTATTCCATAATATTTTCTAATTCAATAAAAATAAATAATTTCCTTTATAATTTTATGAAAATATATATTTTTAATCTAATATGTAACATTCAGCAAATATTTGTCAGATTCTAATAAAATCTAATAAAAAAATTTATCCATACAAAAGGAGTTTTGTAAACCATGCTTGCCCACCAATGCTACAAAGTTAAGAGTTTTTTTACCAATTGAACAAAACAAGGTCAAATTCATTTGGATCACCTTTAAGTAGCGGTTGAACAAAACAAGGTCAAACAAGGTCAAATTCATTGGGATCACCTTTAAGTAGCGGTTTGAGGGTAGTTGGGTATGGTAGCCTAATGCAAATTGGAAAATCGACTTTGTTTATGAATCGGGGCTTCATATTACGAAAGAGCAGTTGAATTTGACTACAATTTTTGCACAACCAGGGAATGAAACTCAGATATAATTTATGTCAATAGACTTCGTCTCTTTACGGATCAAAATTGATAGGCCATACCTTATTTTGAATTGAACAATTATTGTTTATTCTAAATCGTTTACATCCAAAAAATCTTGAGGATGGTGGGAGAGATCTAAAGTAGCTTGAAGGAGCTTGTGGGAGATATTTGAAATAGCTCGGCATTATCATGGTGGGTATATTTTCTAGAGAATTGATTTGAGGCTAATCGCCATAACGAGTTTTGAAATGATTTTGTCTGCAAAGCGAACTGAAGGAAGTCTGCGGCTAGGGTTTTTATCATAGCCGTCATTTTTGTAGGCCCGTCATTTCCTGAGTTATTCTTGATTTGGCACTCATTGGCACTCCACCCCTCCTTGAGGCCTCTTTTCAACCCTTTGAGATCACCCCCCGGTTGTAGTTGAATCATAGTTGAAGGAAGATGGGGTCAAATCCCGAGGGATTGTGGGTGTCGAGGAAGGCCCAAAAAACCAGAATGACAACACAGGTGGACTTTGAAAAGTGATGATGGAGACATGGCGGTTTATAATGATGATACAAGTGGTTTTCGAAAACCTATCAACCTGTTGACAGGTTTTCCATAAAAGCTCTTCCTATGGTTTTAAATGTTATCCCCATTTAAAGGGATCAAATCACGCCAAATCACATGCGAGAAAGTAACATGGAGTAGTTATATGGTTTTCAAACCTTATTTTAAATAATCCAAAGTTTAAACACATGCCACGATATCTACACCATATACTATATGGTTTGTAACCCATAAAACTGTTAGGATATTTAAACACTTAAGAGTTAGTAAGATCTACTTGGTCTATTGTGTCGTTAGGTAAAAGTGTGTTTTCTAGTGCGTTTCTTTAGTATGCATTAGTATGCATTTGTAGTTAGGAAATCCAACGGTCACAATATGTTCCCGACATAGAGTGATCCGACAGTGCATACTCTCCTCGATCTTAATGACCATTGATCTATGTCTTAACACCCGATTGGTCCATGATCTCTATTTAAAGAGCATGGAGGGCTATTTGTCGATGATCGATTGTGAGAAACTCTCCTGTAAAATCTCTCTGTAATCTTTTTATTTGCATTAATAAACTGATCCAAGTGGTCGCGTTGGTTGGGGCCATGGATGTTTCCCCGTAGGGGTTTTACCACGTGAAAACATCGGTGTGTTTATCTTTGATCTGGTTATGTGAGTGGTTACTGAAAGTGTTTTCCTCTGTTGGGATACTTGTGTTGTCGAACATGGTATCAGAGCCTGTTTGAAGACCCGCTCATGTTGTAGATCAAGATCGTGAAGCCGAGTTGCCCCATCTCCACTTTCTGTCATTTTTGTACATTTGTGGGCTAAGAGGACTATTCCATTGCGTCCGGAGCGCTCGTTTCATTCATGAACACTTTTCATTTCACTCGAAAAGGTTTCTGTTTGCCCAAGATACGACCATTACAGTCAGATCCGGAGGTATAAATCTTGAATAGGCATTTTTTTTTTTAAATTGTAGAGTAGTATTTTTGTTTTATTTCGGTTTTGTTTTATTTATTTCTGGGTTGCTACTCTTTTAGATCTGCATATTCTTTCTGTCCTGCGCCCTGTGCGATCTCGGAAAATCAGAAACAGATAGAAAAAGGTGCATCTTCCAGGTAAGCTAACTGAGATCTAACCCTTGTTGTCATCGAGAAACAATTTTTTTTTCTTGTGTGAAAATAGTTTTTTTTTAGCACGCTCTCCAAGGCCGTTTTCCACAACAACAACAACAACAACCGCACCCCCAATCCTCCTTCTAAACATTAAAATATGTTTTACTAGATCATTTGGTTAAAAGTTGTCTTATTAAGTAAGAGGTCTTGAGTTCAAGTCTCTCTTTTGTTACCTTTTTTGAAAAAGTTCATGCTAAAATTGTAAAGTGTATTTCACTTCAAGTATAAAAGTGAATCACTATATGTAGCTTTAGTATTTTATTTTAGAGTTATTTATTTTGCATGGAATTTTTATATTATAAAGTAACTTCATTGTAAAAGTGATCCCCACTTCTCTTTATAAAAGTGGGTCACTCCATAAAGCAACTTACACAATCACGTGGTCATTTGGTTACCGATTGTGCCTTTTTTTAAAATGACATATCTCTAACATCGGAAGTCCGTTTTCAGTGCCATTTTTTTTAAAACTGCATAACTTTTCGAGCTCTTTCCATCCAAATCATTAGTTTCAGTTTTTAAATCAACATTATCTACATATTTAATATGGTTTTTACAAGTATTGTCTTGCTTACCAGCAACAACTACTTCCAATGGAAATCTCATATGGAAGATTTATTAAGAAGTAAAGGCTTGTACTGGATTACCTTGGGAAAGGAAAAAACACCCACTGATTTTGATAAGAAAGCTAAGTGGGATAATAGGAATGACGAAGCACGTGGACTAATCAGAATTTTCATCTCTCTTATTTAAGGTACCACCTTCAAGATATTGATGACCCCAAAGAAGTTTGGAACACGATTGAATCTGTGTTTGGTAAACTAAATATTATTCAAGCACAACAGTTAGAAAATCAAATACTAAACTTGAGTCCAAATGATTTTTCTTGCCTTGGAGACTATCTATCTAGGTTTAAAACACTCAGAATTTTATGTGAAAAATGTAAGATAAAGATGTAGTACGAGCATTGCATCTATCTTATTCTTTCTAAGCTAGGTAGTGCATATTCTGTGTTTGTATCTACCTTTTATGCCATGAGAGAGGCTCTAGGGGAAAAAGCTTATGAAAAACCCACTCTTGAGTCCTTTTGTGCTTCTTTGATTCGAGAGGAAGATAAGCTTGTACAATTTGGAGTGATCAACACTACAGGTCCTCCTACAAAGCCTTAGTTTCCCAACAGAAAGATAAACCCAAGTATCCCAAGAAGCAACATCCTCGCTACAACAACAAATAACATAAGGGTCCCAAACCTACTTAGACAGCTTCAGCTCCTACTAGTGACAAAGGAGAAAAATATAAAAGTAAGAATATTAACAAACATTGCAACTTTTGTGATAAAGATGCTCATGATGAGTCCAAATGTTTCAAGAAGATGGAAACTTTAGAAGCAGCGATGAAGAAGCACAACATCAGTATTGATTCTACTTCTTCTTCTCACAGACATGCATTTTTTGCTTCTGGTTTCTCCTTCAATTCAAATTCTACTACTACTTGTTCTTCTTATGAGTGGCTTATTGATTCAGAAGCATCTTATCATATGGCTAAGGATAAAGCCATATTTTCTTCTCTAAATGAATGTAACACCAAGAAAATATTTGTTGGTGATGATAGATCTCTTAGTGTTGTAGGATCTAGAACAGTTCAAGTATATAATGGTCATTTCAATGATGTATTATGTCTTCCAAGTCTTTCTTGTAACCTTCTATCAGTATATCAAATCACCCATTCAGGTGAAGGTAAAACCATCGATTTTTCACCACACCAAGTTGTAATCAAGGATCTAAAAGATCCTAAGCATGTTCTTGCAACTGGAATTGTTGATGATATTACCAGGTTGTACAAGTTTGACAACTTTGGGTCATCAGCTTTTTCATCAGTTTTTGTTCCTCATAGTGATGACTTGAGCAAACTTTGGCATGAGTGGTTTGGTCATCTAAACTATTGCTCATTACAACAACTATGTAATCAACAGATGGTGACTGGTCTTCCTCTTGTTTCATGCAAAGATGGTGTTTGTGTCAGTTGTGTTCTCGGCAAACATCATCGGGACAATTTTGACAAACGTGTCTCTTGGCATGCCTCGGGTCATTTGCATCTTGTTCACAGTGATTTGTGTGGTCCACTTTCTTCTCCTTTTTCTGGGTGCAAGTATTTGTCAACTTTCATTGATGAATTTTCCAGACGTACTTGGGTTTACTTCTTAAAACTTAAGAGTGAAGTTTTTGACAAGTTTTTGGCCTACAAGGCCCTTATAGAAAAGCAATCTAGACATCAAATTCAAAGGTTAAGAACAAATAATGGAGGAGAATATGTGAACAATAATTTTACAAGTTATTGCACTACACAGGGAATCCAAATGCAACACATTGTTCCATATACACCACAACAAAATGGTGTTGCTAAGAGAAAGAACCGCACATTAAAAGAAATGGCTAATTGTATGATCTAATCTAAGGGATTAAGTCTAAAGTATTGGGCGGAAGCCATCAACTGTGCAAATTACATAGTAAATCACACTCCCACAAAGACTCTTAAAAATATAACACCAGAAGAAGCTTGGACTAAAATTAAACCAGATGTAAGTCACTTCCGTGTATTTGGCAGTATAGCATGGGCTCACATTCCTGGTGAGAAAAGGAAAGCATTACAGCCTAAAAGTGAGAAGTGTATATTTGTTGGTTATTCTGAAGATGTCAAAGGTTACAAAATTCTTCAATCACATTGTAATGAAATTATTATTAGAAGAGATGTTAAATTTGATGAAAATCTCTTGGCCTGCGAGCCTAATTCGATAATTGTGCCTTCTTCGGCCTGCGATCCATTTTCAGTGTTTGTGCCTTCTTATGATCTAGTTTCTTCTTCAGATGATGACAGTGAGGATGAAAATCCACCTTCGCCTGCTCACCCTCCTCCAGATGAGTCTTTTGAACCTGAACCAACACCAGCTCCACCGCTTCCTAGATGGGTCTGTTCAGCATGAGAAGCAGTTGGTGATCTTGTCGGTGATTCTTCATATCAGCATCGGACACGCTCACAGTTCCAGCGAGCCTCTTCTCTTTTGGCTCAAGTTTCAGAAACTTGTGATCCAGAGACATTTGTAGAAGCTTCAGGTCATCCAGATTGGGATACAACAATGAATGAAGATTATCGTTCTTTAATGACAAACGATACTTGGGATCTTGTACCTCTTCCAAAAGGAAGAAAACTTGTTAGATGCTAATGGGTCTACAGAACTAGGTATGCATTATATGGAAGTGTTGAAAGACACAAGGCTCGGTTAGTTGCCAAAGGATTTTTCCAAGTTGAAGGAATTGACTATAATGAAACCTTTTCCCCTATAGCAAAAATGAATTCCATCCACCTTGTTCTTGCCCTTGCTGTCTCACATAAATGGGAGGTCCATCAGATGGATGTTAAATCGGCCTTCTTGCATGGAGATTTACAAGAAGAAATATACATGGAACAACCTCCTGGCTATGTCCAAAATGACTCTAGCCTTGTTTGTTGCCTCAATAAATCTCTTTATGGTCTCAAGAAAGCTCCTCGAGCTTGGTATGCCAAAATGGATAGCTTTCTTATTGCCACTGGATTCTCTAGATGACCATTATAATCCTGTTACAGGTATGAAATAACTGAGGGGGGGGGGTGAATCAGTTATTGTAAATTATTAAC
>ML833276.1:0-34754 GCA_009831015.1 Picea engelmannii
GGTGTACTGTGCATGTGTGTGATTGTTTATTTATCACTGCTCATTATTGGATAATAATTCTACATTGATATAACATTTGAAGTAAAATGATTATAATTACGTTATTACTGATTCATCCCCCCTCTCAGTAATCCAACACTAAAATATTCATATTAAATAATCGCTTCAGTAGAAATACCTTATTGGACGATGAGGGTTTTTCATACAGTTTAGCCAATGCGTCCATCAACTCCTCCATTGTATTTTGTTTTGAAATATTGAAAGCCACCGACGCTATCATTCTCAGTCGTATCGTTCCTAGTGCCTTTCTATCAAGAACCTCTCATTCTTCGTCCTCCATGGCCATCAATTTCTTTATTATTCCGCCAAATGGTAGGAATAGATCCTTCTGATATAAATAATCTTCATGTCAGACAATTGGCTTAGGTTGATGGAAAATTGGTATGGATTGTTGGTTTTGATTGATTTCAAGCATTGGAGAGTGATATTGTAGATTGATGTCAACCCTTGGAGAAATCTCGGTAGCGAATTCTGGTAGTAGAAAGGTTTGGGTAATGGACCCAAGGTTGTTTCATGTATAATGGTATGCATTTTAATATATTTGAAGGTAAGGCTATTCTATATGGATAATAAATTTCATTCCATTTTCGATGGTATGTGGAACGTCACATAACTCCTCACAGTTAGAGAGTTATGGCCATGAGAAGTTGGAGAACCCAGGTTTGGGTAATGGACCCAAGTTGTTTTGATGGATAATGGTATGAGTTTTGATATATTTGTAGGAAAGACTATTCTATATGGATAGTACATGTCATTCCATTTCCAGTGGTATGTGGAACGCCACATAACTCTTCGCGGTTAGAGAGTTATGGCCATGTGAAGTTGGAGAACCCTCATGAGTCATCTAGAAGCCCCAAAAGGTCAAAGTGGTTTAAGAGATTTTAGAAGGTAAATAATAAAGTGAATTGATGAGTGTACTATAAGCCAAAGTGAATATAAAATAAAATATTTAAATAATAAAGTTAATGGAGAAATTACTAAGTTACAAGTGGTTAGAAGTGGGTTAGCCTTAAAATAAGGAAAGTGGGTTAAGATGGTTAAAAGGTAACCCCTTGAGGAAGCTACATGAAAGTATAAATAAGAGGCAAAGCTCTCTCATTTTAATCACACTTGAGTATATTGAATATCTACACGTGACTGATATAACCAAAGGATATCTAAGACGAATTTTAGAGAGAAGTGTTATTGGATAAATCGGTGAATGCAAACATAAATTGATCTCCCTAGATCCACCTAGACCTAGATCAAAACGAGACATGACATGATGCTTTCCCTAAGTTTAATCTAGTCAGCCTTGTTTTGTTTTGTGATCCTGGAAGGAATTCTTGTTAAGCGTCTAAGGCTTCCACAAACATTTCTTAGTAATGTTTTCCTTAGTAATGTTTTGTTTTGTGATCTAGTCAGCCTTCCAAAGGGTACTTACCATCAATTTTGATTGTAATATTGAAGATGTAATGCACACAGTGCAGATTTTGCAGCAAAATAAATAAAAGAGCAGAGAAGTGAGATATTTTTGGATGTATCCCCAGGAGGGGGTAAACCAAGGTAAAATATTGTGTTCTATGTGATTGTTACATAATTATGTTACTGTTTTTTTAATCATAAGCTCAATAATGAATCGTTAAATCTAGTAATAACAACATGCATGCATAAGGATAAAGATGAATGAATCATAGAAGTATATGAATGATTAATGATTATGATGTATAAGGAAAGGATCCAAACACCATCCCCACTCATTCCTAGAATAAAAACACCTGAATATTTTAGTCCCCCATAAATCTATCTTGGGTGAGACTGTGTTGTGAACTATGTGCACAACGTTTCCTTTTGGTTTACCAAGAGGGCTGATATTTTTTAGGGTTTTGTTGGAAACCTATTTGAGATCGGAACCTGGTTCATCCCAAGTAACCAACACTATCCTCTTTCTTCTGTAAAATTCACTAAGTAATACATAGGAATCCCAGTTGGCTTAATTCTTGTTCAATGCATAAAGCTTAGCTCTTGATCAGTTATACTTATGGCACTTTTCATCAAGTATTCAATAAGATTAAGGGATAAAACCCTGGTCTAATTTGAAAATTCATGGAGTTTTCAACAGGTAAGGACCTAAGGGCTTATCTCCTTTATCATATGACTAGGAATTGTGACCTAGCGCTAACCAATTTGGAAATAACTTATGATTTTTCCACCCTCTCAAATAGACAATTGTGTTTTAATCAAACAAAGACCTTGAACAGTCCTCATTGTCTCACATTTCCAATAAGACAGATTGTTAAAGATTCAATGGAATGTGAAATAGTCTTGAGGTGACACGTGGAAAAAATAATCTATGGTCCGGATTATTTCACAACGCACTCTAAGATTAACTGTCACACACCTTTGTAATGTGAAATGACTCTCCTTCACTAGTTCTCCTCTCAAATACCAATCCGATGATGTTGGCTCAATATCTCTGATTGATCAACGATAAATGGATATCATTGATCTGAAGATGACCAACGATTAATGGGCATTCTTAATAGTTTACAATGCTCCCTTGAGTACCAATCAACAATCCCAATCTCCCAACTCAAATCCGACAGTCGTATATGGAGGTTCATATAGAACACAAATTTCACTACAATCATGCTTATAGATCAAAGATATAATCAAAGGTATTTGATTTACTATTGGAGAGGATAACCAATTACCAGTCACAAGATTATATTGAAAAATATCCAAACACACAAGGATATTACCATTAAAAATCAAACCCTGCACTTTATTAATTCAATGCCATAACTCGAGAATACATATTTCTCAGAGTTCTCCCATACAATCATATTACACATAAATCTCGCTCCCTCTCTACTCTGCCATTCACACAATTAAAATTTTATATATTTAAACATCTTCGGTTAACTCAAACTATCCAATCCTGAACTATCATAATAAATCCTTAAGATAGCTCATTATGTTCTAAAAATCAGAAACAAAATCTACCTATTACAACTTATTTCAATCTGGATATCTTCTAGAGGTCTCTCAACCCAATTATTGAAATGACATGTAAATTAAGGGAACCAAGCCCCTTTAGTAAATGGTTTGACCTTCTTAGGATTAGAATCAAGATTTCATTTGATTCTCCTATATCAATATACAAATTTTGTTTCAAAGTATATTTTTTAGATTTTCTTAGAGGGCCCAAATAAGACCCAAAATTTCCTCTAATGGGATTTGAGTCCCAATGAATCCTCCTAATATGTTGTTAGGATCTGATCCTAACCCCTCTTCATGGGTTATTAGTTAGTATGATATATTTCCTATGAAATAAATGTCATCATTAGTTAATAAGGCCTATTAAATAAAGGAGAATAAATCAATGTAAGAAGACCTAATAGAAGCTTCCACTACTAGAAAGATCTTCCTCTAGAAGTTTCCTTAGAAGATAGAATTAGTGTAAATAAGAGTAGGAGGTATTGGATAGCTTGTCTTGAGAATTATTGTAATAGAGGGTTGCTCTATTGGAGGTTTCCCCCTCAAAGAGGCAAGTGAACATTGTTTCCCATCGATACATGTATTATTTTGGTGTTGTGGTTTCATATATTGTGTTGTTATGTTGTTATTCTTTGCAACATCTCTGTTTTGGCTATTATAATATATTTCTTACCTTACAAATGGTATCAGAGCACTTTCCTTGGTAGAAAATTGTGAGTTATTTTTTTTCAGGATAGAGACGTATTCCAATGTCTTAAATCTACAGAGATATATCGCTCAACACATAAATTCATGGCCGTGGAAGCATACATGTAGGAACTACAAGTGGTATTTAAGAACACATTGTTGGCCACCCTTGTAACCCATGTTGGTAGCCCTTCGAGTGGTAGCACATCAAACAAAAATTGTATACAGATCGACCTAGATATCCTAAATCCCTCTATAGATAAACTAATCGACTTCCTGAGTACTATAATTCCACCAAGAACAACTCGGGAAGACACTCTCTCATACCTAGGTATTCGGGTATTAAGGCTAAGGCCATGGTCTAGCCTCCTTATAAGTTGGTTCCCTAAGATATTGGGCCAAGTACTACTATTGGTCCCTACACGTATACTAGAGATCTATAGCACAAGGCAAACCTTTGTTTGTAGAAACCCCAAATACCCTAACCCTTGGAACAGAAACAGAAACAGAACATACAAGATCTATTGTCGTGCAACTTTACCTCCTACATTCTGGTAATGAAATTACTACACATTTGTTCCTGTTAAGAATTTGGGCCTTTCAACACTGTAGTATTCTTCAGATCAAAGTATAACTCCATAGGAGAAACAAAAAATCTCGGGCCACCTGCACCCTTATTTAAGACCTATCCCATTAGATTCCTCTCTTCATCTTGATTGCAATGATACCTATCATATTTAACCCTATTTTTCTATGACCCGACCCCTTTCCCACCCCCTATTTGAGACCTTTCCCATTGGATTCCTATCTTCATTCTGATCGCAGTGGTACCTATCACTTTTAACCCTATTTTTTGGTGGTCTGGCCCCTTTCCCGCCCCTTTATTGGCCCACTATCCCACCAACCTCCTTATCCTAGGTTGTACACTCTCCCTAATTTTTCCCCATGTCCCATGCTCAAACCCATACTCAGACCATGGAATACTTGGATAGTCGGGTCACCTAACTGAACGCGGTCGTAATCTCCCTTCGCTAAGAATTCTAGGAGTCCCTCAAGGACAAGTTCAACACCTTGATGAAACTCATCAAAGGGAAGAACCCTGAGTCCCACTATGAGGATATCTACTCCTCCCATTTTGAGCATCCTCATTCTTCCCACTCCCATTGGGATCCTACACATTATTGGACTAAGATTCCCAAAGTTGAGATGCAAAAATTTCATGGATCTGACCTAACGGGATGGGTTTCGCAAATGGAACACTACTTCTCCCTCCATGATATTAGATATGATGAGACCAACCTCCATGTGGGGGTTCTTGATCCGGATTATTTTCGGCACGAAATGAGAGCAGAGATATAATAAAGAAATGCACAGAGATATCGCGTATATCCAATAATATAACATAAATATATCAGAGATGCAACCATAAACACAAAGATACAGTAATGCACGATTTCTATTAATGAAATAAATGTACAGAGACTGTAAAAAATACAGAGTGAAAGACTCGCTAGAATGGTGGCAGCTTATCTCTGAGAAGAGATGTGACGGCTACTCGCATTCACAAGAAGATGATTACAATGAAGCTCTGAAGGCATTTTTACAATAAGCAGGAATGCCAAAAACCATAGACATCCAAAAACATAACCCTAGGAGATGAAGCACCAAAAGTCATATGGGCCCCGTTTGGGTAAGTGAGTACATCAACATCCCGGGGTCATAACTTTTGCATACGATCTCCGTTTTAGGCGTGTGATAGCTCGTTGGAAAGGTATCATCGAGGAGATTCATTTTAGGGGCTTAATTATGCCTTTATATATCATTGAGAACCTCGATCTCGAAAAACCTTCATTTGGGCCCTCAAAATGGCCCCGAAAGTTAAAACCTGCTAAAATAGTAAATTGCAAAAATTGTCAGAAAACTATTTTGAGCCAGTCAGAAAACGTGGGTGGCCACCGATATCCACCTGGATCAGTTCTGTACTTGGATCAAGAAAAATGGAAATGGTGTAAATGACATTAGAAATGTTATCCAGGCTTACCCACTTGGACCATGTTCACCAAAGTGGTTTGTGTCGGTTTTAATAGGGAATCCCATTTTTTGGGTCGACTCACCAAGATCAAACAAACATGATATGTGACTGAATTCATCACAACATTTGAACATTTGGCCATCTGCACCGAGGGATTATCAAATGAGTTCTACTTGAATGTTTTATCAGTGGCTTAATTGACACCATTAAGGCTCATGTTTGCATGTATCATATGGTCACTTGGTTACAGGTGTGTCGATTAGCCAGGGAAGTAGAGACAATTATTCAAGCCCAACCCATGTGCACTACAGTTCCCAGTTGCCCTCTCCTAGGGGATACCTCAAATTTGACACAAAAGTTGAAATTCCAAAAGGTATCTCCAACATAAAGGGAAAAATGTATCAAGCAAGGATTTTGTTATTACTATGATGCCAAGTATTCATCGATGAATAAAATTTCTTCCATATTGATGCATCAACTTCCACTTACTCTAAATACATCCCATCATATGAGGCTCCTGACCAAGAGGATGCCCAGCCAAGTGTCCACCTCGAAGATTTAGTTTCAACCCATGTGGAACCAGCGAAACCTCATATATATTCATTCCCCCTCGGGTACTTCAGCCCCGCATACATTGAATATCAAAGGCTACATCAAACATAGGTCAATCGTGGTGTTGATTGATAGTGGTAGCACCCATAATTTTATTAATCGAGGGCTTGTTGAGGAGCTCCATTTTTTTGTTCGCTCGGTTTCTAATTTTCAAATCCTCATAGCTAATGGTGGTACGATGAAGTGTGGGGGCCATTGTGAGAATGTCAAACTCCAAATGGGTGATTATCATCTGAAAAATCATGTGTTGTCTATTTCCATGGGTGGTTTTGATATTGTATTGGGTGTGGAATGGATTCGCACCTTGGGACCTATTACAATGGACTACCAAGATTTATATATGATATTCACCCAAGAGGCTCACCCCTATACCCTCCGAGGCCTCCAAGTTGGCTCCCTTGAAATCATCAACTCTCACAGGATGGAAAAAATGTTGAAGAAATTCCACCATGGTGTGATTGCTCAATTTAATTCCATCCAGGTCATTGATTAGGCTTTTCCCGAAGTCCCTCCTATATTGTAACTAATCTTGGACAAGTACCTCGGGGTATTTGAGGTTCCAACATACTTACCTCCCTCCAAGGGTGAGCATGATCATAAAATCCCTCTCCTTTTGGGAATTCAACCCCCTAATGTACGCCCCTACAGGTATCCATTTTCTCAAAAAAATTAAATAGAAAAGATAGTACAATAATTACTGAAGGAGGGGGCAATTCACCCAAGTACCAACCCATATTCGTCCCCAATGGTGATGGTCCTAAATAAAGAAGGTGTTTGGTGCATGTGTCCAAGTTTTTTCGCCTTGAATAAACTAAACATCAAGGATAAGTTTCATTGATGATCCGTTGGATGAACTCCATGGTGCATGTTTCTTCACAAAATTAGACCTTCACTCAGGCTATCACCAGATCTGGATGAAGGAGGCATATATTCTGAAGAATTCTTTCATAACTTATGAAGGACATTATGAATTCTCGGTCATGCCTTTTGGCCTTTTCAATGCCCCATCCACCTTCCAAAGTCTCATGAATAAAATATTGAAACCTTAGCTTCAGAATTTTGTCCTAGTTTTCTTTGATGACGTCCTCATTTACAACCACACTTTGGATTCCCACCTTCTCCATGTGGAAAAATTCTTTCTCTTGCTACAGGAAAACCAATTGTTTGTAAAAAAAACCAAATCTTCCTTTGGGGCCAGCGAAGTGGAATACTTGGGACACATTGTGGGTCGAGACAGGGTAAGATTGGACCCCAAAATATACAAGATATGCAGGATTACCTGCAACCCATGACCTTAATGTGCCTTTGGGGTTTCCTCGGTCTCACAGGATATTACAGGAAGTTTGTACACCATTATGGAAAAATTTCTAAGCTCTTGACCGACCTTTTTAAGAAGAATGCATTTCATTGGACACTTGCCAACGAGAAAACCTTCACAGATATAAAGTGGGCCATGTGTACTACTCCAGTCTTAGCAGCTCCTGACTTCAACAAAATTTTTGTGGTAGAATGAAATGCTCCCTTCACTGGTTTTGGTGCAGTGATGACACAAGATGGTTCAAATCTGGCCTTTACTAGCTCAGTGTTGAGTGGCCTTAATTTGGGAAGATCTATGTATGAAAAAAAAATGATGGCCATTCTCCACGTGGTGCACACATGATGGCCATATATTTTGGGACGTCACTTTTCAAATCAAAAAATATCACCATAGTATAAAGTATTTTTTAGAGCAACAATTATCCTCCCTATAACATAACACGTGGCTAGCCAAAATGTTGGGTTATGATTATGAAATTATATATATAAAGGGAAAAGACAATATAGTGGAAGATGCCTTGTCACGACAACATGAATATGACATATCCCTCTTTTCCTTATCCTTACCTGTTTCAGATTGGATTGAGGAATTATAACAAGAGTGGCTAACATACCCTACTATGTCTAGGATAATTCATCGACTTCAGGAGGATCCTAATCCTCCCCTTCGCTACACTTGGAAAGAAAATATTCTTAGGTATAAGGATCACCTGGTTCTATCTCCATATTCATCCCTCAAGCTGAGGCTCTTAAATGAGTTCCACTCATCTACTATTGTGGGCCACTATGGCTTCCAAAATACCTATGCTCGTGCCCGTCGTTCTTTTTTTGGGGAAGGGATGAAGAAGGAAATCCTTATCTTTTTCACTGAATGTGAGGTTTTCCAACACAATAAGGGTTATTTAAATTGCAGAGCACCCAACTGAACATGAGCACCTCCTATCACCCCCAATCTGACAACCAAATGAAAGTGGTCAAAAAATGTTTGTAAACCTACTTGTGATTATTTTATGTTTACAAAAAACACTAGTGGGTGCAATGGATTCCCTTGGTAGAATCGTGGTATAATACTTCATATCATACGACCACAAAAAGGACCCCATATGAAGTGGTGTATGTCCAATGACCACCTACAGTCACTATGTATCTTCTAGGCACATAAAGGGTCCAATCTATTGATAAAATGTTGCAAGGTAGAATAACCATCCTTGCGGCTATGAAGGATAACCTTCACATGGATCAATATCACATGAAGAAACAGGTGGACCAACATCGTTCAGAATGGGTTTTTTCAAGAAGGTAATCAAGTGTTTCTCAGATTCCAACCTTACAAACAAACATCTCTCAAATCTTGAGGACATCACAAGTTGGCACCCAATTTTTATGGCCCCTATCAGATCATCAAGCGTATTGGTTCAATGGCCTACAAATTGGCCCTTCTATCTACTTCCAAAATCTACATGGTGTTCCATGTTTCCTGTTTAAAGAAAGTGGTGGGACAAAATTGCAGGGTCCAAACCATCCTTCATGAATTAGATGAATAAGGCTCCCTTTGGATCAAACTAGACATCGTCCTCAATGCACGTGAACGTCAGTTGCATGGAATAACTATCAAGGAAGTGTTGATCAAGTGGAAGGACACATCACCAGAGGATGTGACTTGGGAACCAACAACTACTACAATAGTTTATGCATCTTCAACCTTGAGGAAAAGGCTTCTTTTGAAGGGGAAGGGCATGTTAGGATCTGATCCTAACCCCTCTTCGTGGAATATTATTTAGTATGATATATTTTCTATATAATAAAGGTTGACATTAGTTAATAAGGCCTATTAAATAAAGGAGAATAAGTCAATGTAAGAATTCCTAATAGAAGGTTTCGCTTCTATAAAGATCTTCCTCTAGAAGTTTCCTTAGAAGATAAAATTGGTATAAATAAGAGTAGGGGGTATTAGATAGCTTGTATTTAGAATTATTGTAATAGAGAACTTCTTTATTGGAGGTTTCCCCCTTGAAGAGGCAAGTGAACATTGTTTCCTATCAATAAAGGTATTATTTTGATGTTGTGATTTCATCTATTGTGTTGTTTCGTTGTTATTCTCTGCAATATTTTTGTTTTGGCTATTATAATAGATTTGATACCTTGCATGTGTACCATCTTTCTTTTCTTCATACATATTCCATCTCTTATCTATTGGGACTACTACATTTATTATCTTTTTCTTTAAGAAACACCATCTCTTTATCAAAATGGATAGTTTTTTGCATGGATTAAATCCAGGGGCTTCCCAAGGGAACCTAGTATGCATCTCATGATTAGAATTCCTACATTATGAAATTGTAGCACTTGAAAATTGCTCTCTCAACAATTTAGCTTTTAGGGATTGATTTTTTGTTTTTACAATTTAGCATTTAAGGATTGACTCAAATTTTAATTATAACATAAGAACAATAACATAAACAAGTAGTTATTGGTATAAGTTCAACACTCTTAGGTCATGATAGTCAGGGGGGGAAACCTAGAGATATAATAATAAATCTTTTAAGAAGGTATATATTTCTTCCTTCTTGAGTTTATAGATATGATAAATGGATGAAAATACACATAATTTGTTTCTAACACCAATTTGGTATAGACATGTCTCTAATTTCCTATTAGCATATCTACGTAAAAAAATACTTGGGAATGTTCTTAATTAAAAATGAAAACTTTGTCTGAATTGGATCCTCTGAAAAATATCTCCTTTTGACTTTGTAATAAAAAGAAATTCATTTTTGAAAAAGATTTCAAAGATCCAAAATCCATGGAAGATGAAAAAACGCATCTGATGGTTGGCCTTCCAAGGTAGTCCATTAAATATGAAATCTACGATGAACAACAAACATTTAAGAGAAAATAATGGGAGAGGAAATGAAGAAGCAAGGTAACAACACTAGAGCATGAGGGACTCAAAAGAAGAAGCCTTTGTGAATATTGAAGGTTCTCTTTGAGCCAATGAAATCTACAAAAATGTTCTAGTGAGTAAGAATGCATCATAATATCAATTGAGAGTGCATGGTTCACCATTGTAACCATTTATTGAGAAAGAATAAAATTCCCCATAAATATGGTTTTCCAATTTGGGTTTCCAGGGTAAAATCTATGTTCCTAAACTCTGCATGCTTGTTTCAATTCGTGAATTTATATGTGGTGTGATTTTGTTTTGGTGGATTAAAACTATCTCCTATAGTATTTTTTCACATATAAACATCCTCATTAAAATTAGATTTCATTTCCAAATTGACTCTTCAAATCCCACAGTTTGTTATTCTAGTATTCTATTATGGTTTTTAGTAATTGAATGTACATACAATTTTGTTTTTCAATGGATATTCTAGTTATGGGGTTGTTTAATTGTTGATTCCTGTAATCTCTGACTCACCTATATGTTTGGTTTACTTGTATTATTTTTTAGCACGGTAGCAAATATATATATATATATATATATATATTCTAAATCATTCCTCATAGCTACAACAAAGTTTGGATCAAATTGCACCACAACAAGTTAAATCCAAAATGGTGATTGATTGGAATATTGGTGTTGTTGTTGGGTCATTCTCCTTCATAAAAAACCATTCTACACTTTTGTAATGAGTGTTGTGTTGAAACCTACAACCAATACACATTTTAGAGCTGGTTGTAGGCCATATTTCCATTACCTAGTCATTGATTGTAAATCACTAAAACCATTGAATGGTAGTCGATCACTCAATATCATTTGATTTTTTGTTGGTGGGAAACAATTCTATTAATTAGATCATTTTGTTAGATTTTCACCTATAGTGAGCTTGTATGGGAAACCATATTTCATTGTTGGGTTGAACCTTTAAAATATATGAATAGGATGTGTATTTTGTAGCTAGTATATTGAAATCACGGGTGTTTGTCTTGAATGATTCTTTCCTAATGGATTCATTCCTTTTATATGATTGTATTTTGAAAATATAGACAACTAGTTTAAGAATTCCATTTACCTATCATTGCTTGTTTTATAACTGATTGTTACATGAATTTAATAAATATAGTCTTTTTTATACAATTATTTGTCACCTGATCACTTGATGGGAATCAACTAGGCGTTATAAGTCTGAAATAATGAATTATACCACTTTTCCCCGGATATTACGAGTACTTTTCTGCATGGCCGTTGGTTTCCCATTTACAGCCTATGACCAAGAATTTTTTGTTGCTCCCTAACCTCATGCAAGGAGCGACCAGTCACTCCCTACAATAGTGCAGGATGTGACCAGGTCTGTTACTCCCTTTTTAGGATTGGTTTCGTGATATGAGATTCAATCATGGATTTTTTGTGGTATGACCTCAAGAAGCTTTTCATATTGTGCATGGAGATATTATCCAACATTCCCTTTGATCGTATCTCTACTATCCTATAAATGATAAGGGTTTCTCATGGGAAAGTGGAGGAAAATGAGAAAGTAAGTTTATGTTGGCATATTAATCACAGAGATTGGGCGATGAATCTGGTTAGAGCTTCAATAGGATATCATATAGTAAGTTGTAAACTGCTTCCATTTTATTAATATAAGATGCACATGACTTTCCCTCTTGTTTGATTGTACATGATTGTCATAATATTTGGAAATAATTAATATGTTTTTGTTATATCATTATATCTACAATCAATATATACATGACATATTTGATCTTGTGAAAGGAATTTGCTTGTATCTTTGTGTGTGTAGGTCCACATTGAAAAGAGTGAAGGACATCTTCGATAAAGAATACAACAAAGGAGCATGCAAGGACAACCCTCATGTGACCATGTAAGCTCTGTATTCCATTCAATTATAGATTATTTATGTGTATGATTTAGATCTAGGAAGGTCCAAAGTTTGTATCTCTGTTCTATCTTAGGTCTAGGGAGAGCGTAAGGGAGGTAACTCCTGCAGGGTGAAAATATCCTACAACAGTATTGTTGTTCCTATGATCAATTATAAAAAATAATGGAATGGGAATGAGTGTAATTGGAAGGTATTAATATCTATCTTACATAGATTGCAGGGAACATTATGAACTTAGCATTGATAGAATCCTTGAGGCCAAACCGTAATAGAGCTTAGTCATGCATAAAACTACATAAATAATAGATACCTCATTTATTATATTTCCATATAGTATTTGCATTGATGAGATGGATGGGATACAATCCTACCATTTACAAATCATATTGGCATAAAAAATGGTTCTTTAGAGACCTTGAAGCAGTTTCCATGGGAAAATATTTAAAAAGGGAGAAGCTAGAAGAGTTAAGAGACTTTAATAGTTGGATCCATGTGAAAAATTGGTATTGGAGGCATAAAGTAGATGATATGGAAAAATAACTTGCCAAATGTGAGGACTCCTTCGCACCATGAGGGTAGAATTAAACAAGAGCATATTGTATCTCTTGCAATTGGGGGAGAAATTCACTCACCTAGACAATTTGATAGAGGAGATATACATCGAAATGATTGCTCATCTATATAGAGGTTTGGTATTGAAGGAAGAGGCACTGAAGAACCTACAATAAAATATCCAAGAGATCGAGAAATCCCATTCTATTTCCAAAATGGAAGCCAATACCATGATAGATTCAAGCATGATAAATTCTCCTTCCAAGATCCTTCCTCAAGAGGCTTTTGATGATTTTGAAAATCATACTAGAGACATTGGTTCCAATATCATGAGGTAAATGGAATATGATGGGAAATGGATACGCAATATCATCCAAGGGAATGGATACCCCATTGTAGATGAATATATGCCCAAGTATGAAGGCCTAGGATTTGGTGGACAATAAGCCAACACAAGTTCAACTCAAACCACCTGTGTCAAGGCAAGAGGAACCATAAAAGAAGCTATTCCCATGGAGGAAAAGGAAGATGGAAAATGAGTGAGTAGCAAGAAATTTTTTCTTGTAGAGGATTGGAAGAAGGAAACAAAGGGATAATTATACCTCTTAAATCTACTCCAACACTTGGGGGACCAAGCAACCAAGATGGAAAACATCATCACAAATTGAAGAGGTATGTCAAGAAATATCTGTTTTGCTTCTACTACAAGAAGAATGGTCATAAGGATAGAAATTTTTGGCACACTAGAAGGCCAATCAACCCAAATGCAAGAACCATTTCCAATATTCTCAGTTGAATAGGCATTGGGAGGCCAAATGTCAATGTATTCACTTGGAAATCCATCCTAAGAATTGAACAAGCAAGAAGAAAGATTAGAGATTCGAGGTCGTGGGAAAAGAGGAGTTGCTTGCACCTATAACCCAAGGAGAAATGATTTTCCATTGTCCTATTGTATATGAGAATGTCATCTATACCCATGATGTGAACAATAGGCTCATGGAAGAGGCAACCCCTACTCAACTTTTATCTTCGATCATGCCACCCTTTCTTGGAGATCTACTAGAGATTGCTTGATAGAAACAGAGGAGGTAGGCACGTAGATGAAGAGAAGAAGAAGATCAAAGGGAGTTGAGTCTTTTTAGGACTAAACACTTACAAACAAGGAGGTGTGGTTTGAATTGGATAAGCTAAAAAATATTTCTTTTTAACTTTGTAATAGAAACAATTAATTTTTGCAAAGTTTTTCCAAGAGCCAAAATCCATGGAAGTTGAAAAGACTCATTTGAAGGTTGTCCTTTCAAGGAAATCCATTAAATATGAGGGGTGTGGAGAATAAGGGGCATTCAATAGAAGAGAGTTGGAGTGGAAATGAAAAGGCAAGGTAGTAGCAAAGCATGAGGGACTCGAAAGAAGAAGCATACATGAAGATCATAGGTTATCTTTGAGCCAAAGAAGTCCATGAAAATGTGCTAGTGAGTAAGAATGTATTATAATATTAGTTAAGAGTGCCTATCTCACCATTGCAACCATTTCTTGAGAAATAATAAAAATAACCATCAAATTTGGTTTTCCCATTTGGGTTTCCAAGGAAGAAATTGTATGTCTAAATGTTGTGTGCTTGTTTAAATTAGTGAAATTATATGTTGCATGATTTTTTTTGGTGGATTAAGAATAATTCCTACAATATGTTTTGACATATAATTATCCCCAACTTTAAAAATAATTTTGATTTCCAAATTTCCTCTTCAAATCCCACAGTCCATTATTCTATTATGGAAACATGGGGTTTAGTAATTGAATGCACATAGAATATTACTTCTCAATGGGCATTATAGTTATGGGTTCATTTGTTTTCTGGTGTGTGTAATCTCTCACTTGCCTCTACGTTTGGTTTATATGTATTACAACATGATTTTTCTTAAATTGTGCCATAGTAAGTTATAGACCAAATGGCAATTGGTTGGCACATTGGTATTTTTGTTGGGGTGTTCTCCTTCATAAAAACAAAATTGAGTGTTACAATATAGCACTCAATTCATTGAGTGTTATGTTGACACCTACAACCAATATGCATTGTAGAGGTGGTTTCAATCCATGTTTCCCTTACCTAGTTGTTGATTGTGAATCACTGAAACCATTGAAAGGTAGTGTGATGGTAGCCAGATCACTCAATATTATTTGATTTCGTATTGAAGGGAAATGCTTCTCCTAATTAGATCTGAAGGGTTCCTAAATTGGAATAGTTTTAACATTCGTTCAATACTTTTTTCCTTACCATTTTCCACTAATTATACTCTTTTTGATATCTTCCTTATCCAGTTTGATTAATTTTTCCCAAGGAATGAATCTTTCTCCCGTGTTCCATTTTTATGTTATTCTTACATATTCTTAAGGAAAACTATTTCCTTGTTGCACTAATAATGCTATACAAGAGAAATTACAGTGGTTGAAATTCCTACAAATGTTGCAACTCCGAAGCATGACACAACTGTTGCAATTCCGAATCATGGAATAGCTACTATAACTCTGAACTTGACACAAATGTTGCAACTATGAAGCATGGCACAACTACTACAACTCCAAACTTGACACAATTGCTGCAACTCCAAGTATGATACCATTGTTGCAACTCCAAGACAAATCCTGCCAACACATCAGTCAATGCTACATCTGACAATGAGAAACATTCATCACATAGAAAAGCGATAGGAGGCAAATGGACAACCAAAAGAGAAATTATTTCACCTACCAACCATCGCCCATCCGATCCAAGTCAGTACATGCTCGATCTTTCCTAAAAATTGGCAACATCAATGTAATGGATGAACAACCTAATTCTCATGGCTATCCATCTATCCCTTTGTTTCATTTTGGACATCAGTTGTATTGTATAAAAACCCCAGCTTGCCTTGAGCTTGGGGAGAATTATTATGGCGATAGAATTCAGTTGTATTGTAAACTTTAGACTTATGTAATATAATTTCCTTTCTTCTCTTGTTCGCATGATGAATGTTGAGAGTTCATGCTATTTTGATTCCGTACTCCAATTCCTTATCTAAGGGGGTAGGGCCCCCTCCTTAGTCAGGCGCTACATGTATATTAAGAGTAGGATTATCATTTCAATATTATTCATTTAAGTCTGTAGTCATTTTATCTCTTTACATTTCCACAATTACATATTTCATAAATAATTAATTGCAATTCCTGTGTGGTTAATATTTAGTTTCTTTGTGTGTGGATTCTACAATAAGAAGTTGCAATTAATCGCAGACGTTGTTGCAACTCTCATTGATGCAACTCCAGTTGTTGCAATTTACATTATTGTAACTTTTATGTTGTAGCTTCATTACTGCAACGCTGCTTGCAACTTTACTTTATTTTGGTTTATTTTATATTTGTGATAAAATTTATTCTTCAACAATTTGGATTTGATATTCTATTTTGCAATCGTCATTGAATGTACGAACATACAATTGTTATAACAAATCAAGATCATAATTGTACTTGATCAAGTCTAATCTGGATTTTATGAGCAGAACAAAATGAATACATATTATTAAAATATGCTTAACATAGAATAACAGAGATACAATAAACTTGGTTTTCTATTCAATAAGGAAATAAGCTGAAACTGTAAAATGCAGCGGAAAACAAGCTTGCTGGAATGGTGGCAGCTTATCTCCGAGAAGAGATGTGACGGTTGCACTCATTCGCAAGAAGATGATTACAATGAGGCTCTAAAGGCATTTTTACAATAAAAAGGAATGTCAAAAACCCTAGACATCCAAAAACCTAACCCTAGGAGATGAAGCGTCAAAACTCATGTGGGCCCCATTTGGGTAAGTTAGTACATCAACTTCCTGGGGTCGTAACTTTTGCATACGATATTCGTTTTAGGCGCACGATAGCCCGTTGGAAAGGTATCGTCGAGGATATTCATTTTAAGGGATCAATAAAAGCCTTTGGATATCATTTAGAATATATGTCCCGAAAAAAACTTCATTTAGGCCCTCAAAATGGCCCTGAAAGTTAAAAACTGCTAAAATAGTAAATTGCCAAAACTGTCAGAAAACTGTTTTGAGCGAGTTGGAAAAGGTGGGTGGCCACCGATATCCACCTGGATAAATCCTCCCTCCTTAGGAAGAAATGGTCTCCATTGCATTGATTTCCCCCATCAGATGAAGAAATTTCTGTTGAATTTGGGCTCGAGTGAGCCACTTGGCTTGGTGCAGGAGTTGCCCTGCTTTGACGACTCGATAAAGATGCATCCTTTGTTGTCGAGTTCCCTTGATCTGTGTTTCCACAATATGAACGTTGGGTTCCTGTTGCATCTAGTCAGGGTTGATCTTTGTTGGTGTCAACTGCTCTGCTATCTCTGAGGTGTCCAATAATGGTGGGAAATATGGTTGAAGGGGAGCCATATTGAAGACTGGGTACAGGCCAAGGAAAGGGGGAATGTTGACACAATTGTTGCAACTCCGAAGAATCACATAGTTGTTGCAACTCCGAAGCATGGAATAGCTACTATAACTTTGAACTTGACACAAATGTTACAATATGAAGCATGGCACAACTACTACAACTCCAAACTTGACACAACTATTGTAACTCCGAGTATGATACCATTGTTGCAACTCCAAGACAAATCCTGCCAACACATCAGTCAATGCTATAACTGACAATGAGAAACTTTCATCACATAGAAAAGAGATAGGAGGCAAATTGACAAACAAAAGAGAAATTATTTCACCTACCAACCATCGCCCAACCGATCCAAGTCAGTACATGCTCGATCTTTCCTAAAAATTGGCAACATCAATGTAATGGATGAGAAACCTAATTCTCATGGCTATCCATCTATCCCTTTGTTTCATTTTGGACATCAGTTGTATTGTATAAAAACCCCATCTTTCCTTGAGCTTGGGGAGAATTATTCTGGCGACATAATTCAGTTGTATTGTAAAATTTAGACTTATGTAATACAATTTCCTTTCTTCTCTTGTTCGCATGATGGAATGTTGAGTGTTCATGCTATTTTGATTTTGTAATCTAGTTCCTTATCTAAGGGGGTAGGGCCCCCTCCTTAGTCAGGCGCTACATGTATATTAAGACTAGGATTATCATTTCAATATTGTTCATTTAAGTCTGTAGTCATTTTATCTCTTTACATTTCCACAATTCCATATTTCATAAATAGTTAATTGCAATTCTTGTGTGGTTAATATGTAGTTTCGTTTTGTGTGGATTATACAATAAGAAGCTACAATTCAGTATTGGTTCAATTCTTGTAAGTTTGTAATCGCAGACGTTGTTGCAACTCTCATTGATGCAACTCCAGTTGTTGCAATTTGCATTATTGTAAATTTTATGTTGTAGCTTCATTACTGCAACTCTGCTCGCAACTTTACTTTATTCTGGTTTCTTTTATATTTGTGATAAGATTTATTCTTCAACAGCTTGGATTTGATATTCTATTTTGCAATCATCATTGAATGTACGAACATACAATTGTTATAACAAATCAAGATCATGATTGTACTTGATCAAGTCTGATCCAGATTTTATGAGAAGAAAAAATTGAATACATTTTATTAAAGGATGCTTAACACAAAATAAAAGAGATACAGTAAACCTAGTTTTCTATTCAATAAGGAAATAAGCTGAAACTGTAAAATGCAGCGGAAAACAAGCTTTTTGGAATGGTGGCAGCTTATCTCCGAGAAGATATGTGACGGTTGCACTCATTCGCAAGAAGATGATTACAATGGGGCTATGAAGGCCTTTTTAAAATAAAAAGGAATGTCAAAAACCCTAGACATCCAAAAACCTAACCCTAGGATATGAAGCGTCACAAGTCATGTGGGCCCCGTTTGGGTAAGTTAGTACATCAACTTCCTGGGGTCGTAACTTTTGCATATGATCTCTGTTTTAGGCGCACGATAGCCCATTGGAAATGTATCTTCAAGGAGATTAATTTTAGGGGCTCAATAAAAGCCTTTGGATATCATTGAGAAGATCTGTCCCGAAAAAACCTTCATTTAGGCCCTCAAAATGGCCCTGAAAGTTAAAAACTGCTAAAATAGTAAATTGCCAAAACTGCCAAAAAATTGTTTTGAGCGGGTTGGAAAAGGTGGGTGCCCATCGATATCCACCTGGATTAATCCTCCCTCATTAGGAAGAAATGGTATCCATTACATTGAGTTCCCCCATCAGATGAAGAAATTTCTACTAAATTTGGCCTTGGATGAGCCACTTGGCTTGGTGAAGGAGCTGCCCTGCTTTCACGACTCGATAAAGTTGGATCCTTTGTTGTCGAGTGCCCTTGATCTATGTTTCCACAATATGATCATTGTATTCCTGTTGCATCTAGTCAGGGTTGATCTTTGTTGGTGTCAACTGCTCTGCTATCTCTGAGGTGTCCAATAATGGTGGGAAATATGGTCGAAGGAGAGCCATGTTGAAGACTGGGTGTAGGCCAAGGAAAGGGGGAATGTTGACACAATTGTTGCAAATCCAAAGCATGACATAATTTTTGCAACTTTGAAGCATGGAATAGCTACTTCAACTCTGAACTTGACACAAATGTTGCAACTATGAAGCATGGCACAACTACTACAACTCCAAACTTGACACAACTGCTACAACTCCGAGTATGATACCATTGTTGCAACTCCAAGACAAATCTTGCCAACACATTAGTCAATGTTACAACTGACAATAAGAAACATTCATCACATAGAAAAGCGATAGGAGGCAAATGGACAACCAAAAGAGAAATTATTTCACCTACCAACCATTTCCCAATCGATCCAAGTTAGTACATGCTTGATCTTTCCTAAAAATTGGCAACATCAATGTAATGGATGAACAGCCTAATTCTCATGGCTATCCATCTATCCCTTTGTTTAATTTTGGACATCAGTTGTATTGTATAAAAACTCCATCTTACCTTGAGCTTGGGGAGAATTATTCTGGCGATAGAATTCAGTTGTATTGTAAACTTTAGACTTATGTAATATAATTTCCTTCTCTTGTTCACATGATGGAATGTTGAGCGTTCATGCTATTTTGATTTCTCACTCCAGTTCCTTATATAAGGGGGTAGGGTCTCCTCCTTAGTCAGGCACTACATGCATATTAAGAGTAGGATTATCATTTCAATATTGTTCATTTAAGTCTGTAGTCATTTTATCTCTTTACATTTCCACAATTCCATATTTCATAAATAGTTCATTGCAATTCTTGTGTGGTTAATATTTAGTTTCTTTGTGTGTGGATTCTACAATAAGAAGTTGCAATTTAGTGTTGGTTCAATTCTTGTAAGTTTGTAATCGCAGATGTTGTTGCAACTCTCATTGATGTAACTCCAGTTGTTGCAATTTTCATTATTGTAGCTTTTATGTTGTAGCTTCATTACTGCAACTTTGCTTGCAACTTTACTTTATTTTGGTTTCTTTTATATTTGTGATAAGATTTATTCTTCAACAGTTTGGATTTGATATTCTATTTTGTAATCGTCATTGAATGTACGAACATACAATTGTTATAACAAATCAAGATCATAATTGTACTTGATCAAGTCTGATCCGTATTTTATGAGTAGAACAAAATGAATACATATTATTAAAAGATGCTTAACACAGAATAACAAAGATACAATAAACCTAGTTTTCTATTCAATAAGGAAATAAGATGAAACTGTAAAATGTAGCGGAAAACAAGCTTGCTAGAATGGTGGCATCTTATCTGAGAGAAGAGATGTGATGGTTGCACTCATTCACAAGAAGATGATTACAATGAGGCTCTGCAGGCCTTTTTACAATAAAAAGGAATGTAAAAAACCTTAGACATCCAAAAACCTAACCCTAGGAGATGAAGCGTCAAAAGTCATGTGGGCCCCGTTTGGGTAAGTTAGTACATCAACTTCCTGGGGTCGTAAATTTTGCATACGAACTTTGTTTTAGGCTCACGATAGCCCATTGGAAAGGTATTGTCGAGTAGATTAATTTTAGGGGCTCAATCAAAGCCTTTGGATATCATTGAGAAGATTTGTCCCAAAAAAAACCTTCATTTAGGCCCTCAAAATGGCCCTGCAAGTTAAAAACTGTTAAAATAGTAAATTGTCAAAACTGCCAGAAAACTGTTTTGAGCGAGTTGGAAAAGGTGGGTGGCCACCGATATCCACCTGGATCAATCCTCCCTCCCTAGGAATAAATTTTCTCCATTTCATTGAGTTCCCCCATCAGATGAAGAAATTTCTGTTAAATTTGGCCTCGGGTGAGCCACTTGCCTTGGTGCAGGACCTTCCCTTCTTTGACGACTCGATAAAGTTGGATCCTTTGTTGTCGAGTGACCTTGATATGTGTTTCCACAATATGATTATTGGATTCCTATTGCATCTAGTCAGGCTTGATATTTGTTGGTTTCAACTACTCTGCTATCTCTGAGGTGTCCAACAATGGTGGGAAATATGGTCGAAGGAGAGCCATGTTGAAGACTGGGTGCAGGCCAAGGAAAGGGGGAATGTTGAGCTCAAAATAATTGTCACCCATAGCCTTGGGGATGGTGTACGGTCCATAACTAAGTGGAAAAATCTTCTGATGGGGCCCTGTAAGGTGTTCTTTCTTCAAGTGCAACCAAACTTTGTCTCCCACCTGAAACTTATGTGGCACCCTATGTTGATCATGGCGATGTTTGTACTTGGCATTAGACTTTTGTAGAATATCTTGAACCTGTTGGCGGATGTGTTGGATCCTCTCAATGAACTAGGTGGCTTTGTCAGCTTCTGATGGAGGAGGGGACGAGTCAACTGAGGTGGTCACCAGGGGTAGTGCAACATCCATGGGGCCCAATGGATGGAATCCCAACCCCACCTGAAAGGGGTTGTGGCTAGTTGAGCTATGAAGGGCTCAGTTGTAGCTATGTTGGACATAGGGAAGACTCTCAAATCATGTGCGGGGGTGTTTTGAATTGTACATGCACATGATATGTACGATCATCGAATTAACGACCTCAGTTTGGACATGTGTCTGGGAGTGGAAGGCAGTGGATTTGGTGAGCTTGGTATCTAGCAGTGACCAGAGGCTCGACCAGAATGTGCTTAGGAACCGACTGTCACGGTCTAAAATAATGGTTTATGGGATCCCAAAATGTACCCATACTCTTTCAAAGAAGAGCTTGGCAGTGGCTTCTGTTGTGATGTTCTTCTTGTAGGCAGCTAGAATCTCCATCTTGGAAAAGTGATAAAAAACCACAAAAAAACAGTCATTTCCCCTCTTGGTGGATGGGAGGCCCGACATGTAGTCCACTGAGATGGATTCCCACGACCTATTAGGAGTAGGTAAAGGGGTGTACATGCCTTATTTCTTAGTAGTTAGTTTGGAAATAATGTAGGTGGTGCAAGACCTGATATACTTGCCAACATCTTGTCGAAGTTTCGACCAGTAGAATTTTTCGTGCAGCACTGCCATTGTCTTTTCGACGACAAAGTGTCCTGCCACCCGACTGTAGTGAGATTCCCAAATCATCTTCGCATGCTCTCTTGATGGAACATATAGATGACCCAGATGACACAACAATCCATCTTGAATATGGAAACTAGTGACCACTGAATTGGCGCCCAACATTTGGTAGGTGGTGGAGAAGTCAGGGTCTATCTCGTAGAGGTGGGGCCATCTGGAGGTATCGTGGTCGCAAGATTCTAGCACCGTGGCGAGTGCCGCAACTGGAGTTTGATTGAGGTAATCAACAACTCGGTTGGTACTTCCTGTTTTATACTTGATGTTGAGGTGGAACTGTTGTAAGTAGTTGGACCACTTTTGATGGCAATCATTCTGCAATTTTCCTTGGGTCTGCATGAACTGTAGTGGCTTTTGATCAATGTGGATGACTGTCTCCTTCCCAATAATGTAATGTCTCCACTGGTAGCAAGCTTTCACAATGGAGTACATTTATTTTTCGTAAGTAGGGTACTTATGGACATCATCTGATAGTGTCTCACTATGATATTCCACGAGGTGGTCATGTTGAGTGAAAATGAGGCCCACAACATACTTCGAAGCATATGTCTCGATCTCAAAGGGATGTCTGGTAATGAAAGTACTGGGGATGAGCACAAACACTTCTTCAATTCATCGAAGGCTTGTTGTTGGGATAGGCCCCACATAAATTTTTCCTTTCCGCCACCCCTGGTTACATGGATGAGGTCCCATGCGATATGAGAGAATCCCAACATGAACCTGCGATATAAATTGGTGAGGCCCAAGAAGCTCTGAAGTTCAGTGAGTGTGGTTGAGGCTAGCCAGTCATGAATGACCTGGATCTTGGATGGATCCACATGCACACCATGTCGATCAACAATGTAGCCTGATTAATGGACCGTGTCCATGCCGAAGGAGCATTTTCCCAAGTTTCCATATAGTTTGTGTTGTCGTAGGGTGTGCAGAAACTGCTGAATATGTTGCAAGTGTTCTGCCCAAGTCTTGTTGTAGATTAGGATGTCATCTAGATACACCACTACAAAAGTATTGGTGAAAGGTCATAGGATATCATCCATCATCCTCATAAAATTTGTTGGAGCATTTGTAAAACCAAAGGACATGACCAGGCATTCAAAAAGACATTCTTTTGACTTGAAGGCGGTCTTCCATACACATGTTTGTTCTATTGGGACCTGGTGGTATCCAAAATTCAGATCAATCTTACTGAAGTATTTGACCCCTGTGATTTGATCAAGGAGGTCGTCGATTCGGGGAATTGAGTACCGGTTTAAGACTGTGATTTTATTCAGAGCCCGGTAATCAATGCAAAGTTGCCAAGTCTCATCTTTCTTCTGCACCAACATGATTAGGATCCCACAAGGCAATGAGCTGGGAGGTATGTGCCCCTTGTGGAGAAGTTCTTGGATCTGCCTCTTGATCTTCTCATTTTATAACAAAGAGCGACGACAGACTGGCCCATTGGGTAGTGGTGCTCCTGGGGTCAGATCAATGGGATGATTGACCCACCAGTGCATAGGTACCCCGGTAGGAGAGGAGAAGATATCTGAGTATTCTTCCACGACCTTATCCACTTGCTTATGTTTTGTGAATAGATCGATCGCGAAGGCCCTGGATGTGGCTGTGATATTTCACTCACTCTGAGAGAAAATCACGAAGAAGACAAATTTCCCGGTCTGAGAGATGACCTTCTTGCATTGCTTTCCATATATCAAGGAAATAACACTAGGAGGGACTTCCTCGGGTATCCTGTACAATTTCCTGTTCAAAGTAATAATAACACTACAAGGCCTAGACTCATATACAACATGACATTTCCATAAATAATTATGTCCCAAAAGAACATTACAAAATTTGAGAAGAGAAACATCACACAATACCTCGTCTTTGAAGGGCTTGATGTCATATGGCAGTCGACACTGTTGGATGACGTGGAGATTGCTTCCTTGGCGGAGCCATCCAATGGTGTAGGGTTGTGGGTGTGGCATTGTCGGGAGGGCCATCTGCTTGAACACCTCTACTGAGATGAGGTTATTCTGTCTACCGCTATCGACGATGAACTGCAGCGGGGTTCCTTTTACCCACATCTGTGAATGGAAGATGCGCTCTCCTTCTTCTGGCTCGTCTGGTTCTCCAGGATGGATCTTGGTGGTAGCAACGGTGGAACTTGGTTCCACGTCAATGATATCTCTTCCCCTTTCTAGTTCTGACTCAAATTCATAACCCGCATCTGATTCATAGGCTTTCACTTCGACCACCAATGACTTCTCTGAGCGACAGTCAACAATGTTATGCCAAGCGCTCTTATGGAAGTCGCACCACTTCCCAGTATCTTTCTTTGTCTTTGTGGTGTCCTTCTTTTCTTGCGGCTTGGACTGGTTGTACTAATACTATCCATATTTTCTATGTCCTTTGTTCTATGGGTTGGGGTTGCCCCTTCCTGGCTTTTGCTGTGAGGGGTTCCCAAGCCCAAATTGCCGCATCTCTTGTTTGAGCTTCTGCTCAATTTTGACGGCATATCGATAGGCCGTGCCCAAGGACGAGATGTCCATAAATTTCATTCTGTTCTGGATGTATCTATATAGAGAATCACGATACTTGAGCACCATATTTCTCTCTAAATCTTTGATACTCGTCTTGGTGTGCAAGGTATGGAATATATTTGTGAACTCTGGCACTGCTTGGTCTCTTTCTTGTCGCAGTGTGGTCCATTTGGTATACAAGTCTTCATAACTTCCAATAGGGTAGTATTGTTCCTTAATAACATCCCTGAAGGATTCTCGGGTAGCTGGGACTATAAATAATGAGGGTTCCTCTGTTTACTTTTTCTAACAAAAATTTTCCCACCAATCTTTGACATGGGGAATGACTTTGAGGAGTGCAAAAGCAATTTTTTCTCTATTTGAAAAGTTATGGACAGAAAAATACCATTATAGTATATTCAACCACTTGTGTACAACATCTGTGTCTATTTGACCTTCAAATATAGGAATATAGAAGTTGATTTGTACCTTGAAGGGGGTGGTGCTTCCGCTCGAGGAAAATGCGTTGCGTGTCGGTAGTTGTCGAATGATTTGCACGAAATTATCCATCATCTCGTTCCTCTATTGTGTGAGGGCTTCCTCAAGCAACATTTTGAAAGGATCTTTTGTCTTGCCATATTTCTTTTCTCCTGCCATGAGAGGTTGCTTGGGCGTGCGAGAGATTTTTTGCTCAAGAGAAACAAGCTCGAGACCCAATTCTTTGTACCCTAACCTCGTTGGGGACATGCATTAAGACGACAAGGAGAAGACCGCACTAATACCACTGATCCAGATTTTATGAGAAGAAAAAAATGAATATAGATTATTAAAAGATGCTTAACACATAATAACAGAGATACAGTAAAACTAGTTTTCTATTCAATAAGGAAATAAGTTGAAACTGTAAAATGCAGTGGAAAATAAGCTCGTTGGAATGGTGGCAGCTTATCTCTGAGAAGAGATGTGACGACTGCGCTCATTCACAAGAAGATGATTAAAATGAGGCTCCAAAGAAATTTTTACAATAAACAAGAATGTTAAAAACCCTAGACATCCAAAAACGTAACCCTAGGATATGAAGCGCCAAAAGTCTTGTGGGCCTCGTTTGGCTAAGTTAGTACATCAACTTCCCAGGGTCGTAACTTTTGCATACGATCTACATTTTAGGCGCATGATAGCCCGTTGGAAAGGTATCATCGAGGAGATTCATTTTGGGGGCTCAATCAAAGCCTTTGGATATCATTGATAATCTCTATCTGAAAAAAATAAAAAAATAAAAAAATAAATAAAAACACCTTCATTTAGGCCCTCAAAATGACCCCAGAAGTTAAAAATTGCTAAAAACAGTAAATTGCCAAAATTGCTAGAAAATTGTTTTGAGCAAGTTAGAAAAGGTGGGTGGCCACCGATATCCATCTGGATCAAAGTCACCATTAGAAATTAGCATAAATTTCCTTTCCGCAAAGTGTGATTTACTTTCTGTAGTGTGATTTACTTTTCGCAAGTGTGATTTACTTCCTGCAAAGTGTGATTTACTTTCCACAAGTTTGATTTTCTTTTCGCAAGTATGAATTAATTTCCGCAAGGTGTGATTTACTTTTATGTAAGCGTGATATTTTTTCCTGCATGTGTGATATTTGTTTTTTTTCAATTCAAGAAGTAGTGTAGATTGGTGACTTAATTAAGTATCTTGAAATATCAGTTTGTGACACTAGAATTGCTACAACTCCTTAGAAATTACAACACTAGACTTGCATATATGGTGCATGACAATTCATAAGTGGGTTATGACCTCAGATCGATAATTAAATGTACACATATTCAATTGTTTACTAAATTAATTAGGGATTAATTGAAAAGTCTGTCATTTTTTATGTTGTTGTTGGGGAACTGTAAAAAAGAGTAGTTTCTATTTCAATAGTTGTGTAGATTTTCATTTCCGTTGATTCAGTGTTATGATTTCTTTTCAACAATTCATAGAATGTTTTTCTAATCTTTCCTATGCATAGAATTAGAGATCAACAAGGTATATTTATTAACTCATCCAAAAACCCTTGAAATACTAACAATATTGGTCAATATCAAGAGGGAAAGGAGCACAATCATCCAAACTACCTATGACCTAGAGCAAGTTTTCTTGCAAAGAATAAGCCCAAGACCTCCCCTCAAGAATATAAGATTGTACAATGATCTATGCATGCAGAGGTTCCACTTTTCAAAGGAATAATTGGTGAACAATACCACTCCAGGGAATTCATATTTTTTGAAGTACCCATAGAGGAAAAATACAACCCGCAGAGAGAAATGGCACACAAAATTTTCAATAAAGAAAACTCTACTTTTGGATTCCCGATCAAAGAATCAAATGAATAAATTAAAATAGAGAAAATTCCCCATTCAATATTTCCAAATTTTCATGGATTATCTAAAGAATATCCTGACACCTTCCTCATCAAGTTCGATGTACTTTACAGAAGCTATGACTATATGTTATATTCCCAACAATTAAATATTTTCCCTAGTAGACTCAAGGATGTTGCACTACTTTGGTTCATGGATCTTGGAAGGGATAACATCTTCACATGGGATCAAATGACGTAGAAATTTCTAGAAAAATACCAAGACTATTGCAAAGATAATGAAAGGAGGGAGGAAGTCTTCAAGACGGTGTAGCATGAATATGAGAGCCTTGAAGATTACATTGAACGATTCAACTATAACTTGCAGAGTGAAAGACAAGGGGATTTAGCTCCTAAGACATGGTGTGTCTTTTTTTTAGGAGGAGTACGAGACGAATGCATAGAAATTCATAACCTGATGGGTGGAAGAGACGTATCTCAATTGGAATATGATACTATATTAGAACTTTGTCGAAAATATTCCAGAGGCAAGTAAAAAATAGACAGAGGACCAAGGGATATACTGGAAACAATTGGAAAAAATTCTAGAGGTGGATTTATGAGGGAATAAATAAGGAACATGTTAGAATAATTCAAGACAAATATACTTAGTACCATAATATCCCATTTGGACACATTGAAAATGAGAAAGAAGAAAGAAGAGACATAACAAGCTTTGGCCATCTTTTTCCCAAAGTGCAGAATGAAGCATCCATGGAAATAATGTATGTTGAATCAAATCGAGGTCTGAAGAATATGCATGGAGGACCATTCTACTCACAACTGTCTATATTTACCAGGACTAAAGGATATCTATCAGAAAGATAAAGAACCAGAGCAGTTATGCTTTATCTCTCAAAAGTGACCCTGGCAACCCAAACCTCAAGGTATGATTTAAGATCAATCTTAGTATTTCAATTCATATTGGAATAACCCTTCCATGAAATACACTTATCAACCATGGGGTATGCCAACACAACAATGGGTGGCTCCTCCTCTTCCAAACCAGTTATGGCAACATGGGTGGAGAAATCCTACTCTAGGAGGGCCTCAACAACCTATGACACAACCACCCATGCAACTTATTCCTCCTCTCCATATGAAAGAATCCACATATTCCCCTCCTCGACCACAACTACCTGCACAACCCATTCCTAACCCTAATAATGGAAGGTCAAGCCAACCAACAAAAGTTGTCAGACTTGCTGCCTACCCCAGCTATTCCATCTCTTCCCTAGACTGCAATGATATCCATGATCGATCCGGTAAGACACTAACAAAGGACAAACCTTACATTAGTATTGAAGATTTGAACGAGGATGTATGAAATGAAGAATCAAAACCAAAACAATCTCAAGAAATTTGGAAAGTTGAGAATTCCCACCCTGAACTTCAAAACCCACTCTATCTAGAAAGGTTACACCTAGAAAAACCTTTTTCTTAGCCAATTTTGAATTCATGGGAGAACTAAAAAATGTGTGTGTCAAAATACCGCTATTTCAAGCCAACAAGGATGTTCCCATATATTCAAAAGAAGTACAGGAACTTTTCTTGAGGAAACCCAATAGAAAACGAAAGGATCCCCAAACTATCCATGTCATGGAAAAAATGTCTGACTAAATGATGGGGGGAGTTCTTGCAGCTAAATACTCAGATTTAGAAAGTCCAATAGTTAATATGAAGATCAATGATACACTCATCGATAACACATTAATCAACCTTGGGGCTGCCATCAATGTTATGACACAAAAGACTGTATAAGCCTTAGGACTTACGGGCCTTAGGGAAACCCCAATCGTACTCCATATAGACGATAGATCAACCATTAAACCAAATGACATCTTGGAAGATGTAGTGATCTCAGTAGACTCATGAGAATATCCCATTGACTTTATGGTCCTACAAACAAAAAACTCTTTGGGAGGGTATCCTCTAATCCTGGGAAGGCCTTGGTTGGTTATCTGTTGGCCCTTGACCAGGTTTTGTGGAAACGCTGGTCATGTTTGACCAATTTTGGGACTTCGATAGGCTGGTCGAAGACGGAGCGCCAGGTGAAGCTGAGATCGTGGGATCTCGCCCCCTTTTGCGGGATTTTTGGGTTTAGGATTTATGTAACAGGTATGGGATGTCGACCCATGGGTTTACCCATGTTTAGGCCTATTTTGTAATGTATAAATAAGTAGCTAGGCGATGTAAGAAAGGTCGATGGCTTAGTGCTAATGTTAGCTATGTGCATCACTGTGTCTTAAGACTTGTAGAGCTAAGTGCAAGTGATTGTAAGAGGCTTTGTGTGGAAACTATGTAAGGCTTTGTGTTGTGACCTAGCTCGGGGAAGGAGGATTTGACGAGTTGCGCGTAAATCTCCTGTCCTATGTGGAGTAGGCTTTAAGTCTCTGTTCATGCAAGAAGATTGAAAGAAGATAATAAAGAAGATGAATAGTTGGTGTATGTATCCCCACGTTGGGGGTGAACTACGTATATCCTGTGTTGTGGTTGCTTTGTGCGATTGATGTGATTTATGCTTAGTATTGTAATCTTTATGAATGTTAGATATATCTGATGCAATATCTTAGTGATTAATATCATGAGTGAATTCTAGATCTGATCTATTTCTATGCGCTAAGTGTTTGGATGTGTTAGATCTTGTTGAGTACTGCACTGCTCTGTAATTAGGCTTTTACCTGCGATGTGAATAACGGGTTAAAAACTAATAAATGTTAATTGATGAGTGCTCTATTAAGTATTGTGATCACATATTTGTGTCCCAGCTAGTTTGTAAACACTTGAGTCCTGCAACCCCCCCTGCCTTTACCTCAGGTGAGACTTCATCTTCTTTGCAGGTGTTGCCAAAAGGGCTGGTAGTTAGGGTTTTGTTGGTGTGTTTTTGTAGAATTAACGGGACCTAAAATTGTGATTGTTGGGAACTAAGGAAAATATAAAGCTTTGTGCGTAGATATGTTGTTATAGTGCGTAGTATTCTACTTGACTTGTGAAGCTCTGTGCTAAGAAGAGAAGTCTGATCCGAAGAAAAGAGGTAAGATCTTAAAGATTTGTGCTCTGATAAAGGTAAGATAAGTGGAAAGTTTTTCTTCGAAAGAATGGATCTAGGTATGCTTGATAGATTTGGTCCTAGTCTGAAAACTAGGGCACAACTAGAAGAAAGAAGATATGATATGAATAGATCTGATAAAAAATAGTGAAATATATGTTATCCCTATGCATAGAAAGAATTGTTGGACTAACAAGTGGATGCAAGATCCTAGAAAGAATTTTTTGCAGGTCCATCACTGTGATCCCAGTGCATAGTACAGAAAGGGTTGGGGATCGTTTAAGAAAAAGAGAGGATTGAATCTTTGTTATACTTGTAGAAGACCGAGACATCTTGCTAAGGAATGCCCTAGTAAATGTCTTATTTGCCTTTGTTGTAAAGCTATTGGACATGAAGTTTTGGATTTCCCTAGAATGATTTCTAAAGTTGAAAAGATGAATATGAGACAAGAAAACCCTGAGGAAGGTCAAACGACTCGGAATATGCCAAAGAACCAGAAATAATCAGAGGCTATATTATTGCAGATGAAAGAAACATTGAATGATCACAGAGACATTAGTTTATCAAAGATCTTGAAAGAGAAAGAGTGCATAGAAGCAAGAATAAGAGACTTCGACATAGACTGTGTATTGGATGCAAAAACACGGGTGAACATTATGATAGAAATTACTTGGGAGATCTTAGGAAATCCTATTATGGTTCCCTCATTGGGAGGAATAGGATTGTTTAAAGGAAATTTTATAACTCTATGTGGAATATTTACCCATGTACCTATGATTGCTCATGGAGCATCGACAGAGGAAGAATTTGAGGTCATTAAGTTTGTTGAGAACATCGCTCCCTTTGCACTTTTGTTAGGAAGGACTTGGATTGAGAAAGATCAGATCCGAAGGAAAGAGGAAGAGAAAGCCCCAGAATAGAAAAAGAAAGAATTAGGGGATTTCATGGCTAGGAGAATAGTGCGCTTACTAGAAGAACATGAGGACAAGTCGAAGAAACTAAGGGCCAGAGACCTATCTGTCAAAGTTGAAAGAATGCAAGAAGACTTAGGGAACTTATCCATACACTAGAGTAGAGCACCTACTCCAGAAACAGTAAGAGAAAAAGTATTATCCCCGAACCTTGTGAAAGACCCTCAATAGTGTGAAGTTACTATGCCAAGAGGAGATAAGAATAAGAATGGAAAGAGGAATCCAGAGACATAGATCATAGGAAAGAAAGCTAGAATTCTTAGTAAGAAGAAATCAAATCTAGAAAACTTGCAAGAGGTTCCAGAGAGGACTTCGTAGAAGGAAGGCTTACAGAACTTAAACCCTGTCGATATAATATAACAGTGCAGATTGGCACTTCACCACGATGGAGCAATATGATTTTTCATTTCTTGGGAGATGCTAGAAGGAGCGACCTTCCCTGAAATTGAGTCATCCAAACCACTAGCTGCAAAGTTCACTATGCTCTGGTATTCAAGTGACATGGAAAAATAATGGTAGTCAAATGTGGTGTTCCACACATATTATCTACAGCTGAAGAGGGCCATTGAATATTTCCCTTGCATGACATCGAATACCCTACACCAGTTCAGGCCATTCACGAAGTTTTGCGCAGATAGGCACTTCATCTATATCACTACTCATAGAGATGAAAGAAAGGAGGAGCTACAGAGTAATTATAAGCTCACAGAGGAGGACATGGAATAAATAACCAAGGAGTGGCCTGCAGAGTTCCTTGTACCAGTTGACCAAGTAGAACTCTTCGACCCCAACCTCATCGGAAGCCCTATGGTCACTTGCAAAGAATATGATGCACCCAGTAGCAACAAGAAGAAAAAGAAAGAAGAGATACAAGAATTGAGCAACGCATCAAAGGAAACTACACCAGATTCACCTGAAAAGGGAGGACGTGATGAAGTAGAAAAGGAAGAGGATGACGAGGAAGAAGACAAGCAGAAGCAAGGCGAAGTAACACCGCCTAAAGATCCCCTGACAAAGACAAAAACATCCAAGAAAAGAAAGGGTTCCCCGACGAAACCTTCATCACGGAAGAAGTCAAAATCCAATAAACCTCCATTCCACACTGTGCTCACAGTGGATGACATTGACCTTATCATTGTCGTTGTATCATATACCTCAAAAGACATATTGCAGCGAAGCGAATCCAAATAGGAGACAATGTTTGACAGGATCGAGGCAGATCTCAAAGGGGTACAACACGATCTTTATTCGAGCTGCATAGTGCCTACCGCACCGATGTCAGCGGGGGACATAGAAGTGGGAGATGAACCTGCCCAGCTACGCAGACTAGCAGACTCGACAGAGGCTCGCCTTCATTGTGTCTAGGAGGAAAAATAACAGGCCATAGAGGCCCTGAAGAAAGCAAAGGAGGAAGACATAGAGAAATGTCGGGTTGAGCAATAAGAAAAAGACAACCTCCAAGAAAATTTTGTAGAGGATAGAGAGCAGATCCATAAGGAGAAAGAACAATTGCTCGCAGAGAAGATGGGAGTTAAAGAATAAGTCACCATAGCACTTCACTCTATGACAGGCCTAACACAAATGGAATAAGAAACCACTGAGAGTCGGGTGGGGAAGATCGTCAAAGCCATTCAACAGCTCCAAGCATGAATAGCAAAATTGGAACTACAAGTCGTGCCAAGCACTCCTTAGGAAGTGAGAGATCAGAGAGAGAAAACTACCAGGAGCATAGTTGAAAGAATCAAGGAATTGTCCTTAGAGTGCAAGCAATTAAGAATTCAAAGTGCGCAGACCTATGACCACCTTGCAGAGGACCCTGAACTAAGGACATTGGAGTCACAGCTCCAGGAGGCAAAGTAACAGGCAACAATAGTGCAAGCACAGTTGAAGCTACTATCACTGGTTGAGAGGATGAAAAGGTCACAGGAACAGTGCATGGTTCAACAACAGGTCCATGCTATCCAGAGTAAAGTCATGGAAGTGACCTAAAGGCTCCAGCCAGTACAGGACAAAGCTTGCACACTTTTTGAGGAGATTGAAGGACAAGGTGCACAACTAGAACAGGTAGTCACCACGGTAGAACAACGCTTGGAAGGACCAGTGACTGAGAAATTTATTCAATATATCATCGAGCAGGAGGCATTGGCAAAGAAACAGGTCGAGGCAACTCAAGCTAAGCTTGAGGCCTTCGAGGTAGAGTTACCCAGATTAGAGTGACTCGGGATGAGTCACAGGTGAGTGTTGGGGGCCTGTTGGCCCTTAACCAGATTTTGTGGAAACCCTGGTCATGTTTGACCAATTTTGGGACTTCGACAGGTTGGTCGAAGACGAAGGTCCAGGCGAAGAAGAGATCGTAGGATCTCACCCCCTTTTGCAGCCTTTTTGGGTTTAGAATTTATGTAATGGATATGGGATGTCGGCCCATGGGTTTACCCATGTTTAGGCCTATTTTGTAATGTATAAATAAGTATCTAGGAGATGTAAGAAAGGTCAATGGATTAGTGCTAATATTAGCTATGTGCATTACTGTGTGTTAAGACTTGCAAAGCTAAGTCCAAGTGATTGTAAGAGGATTTGTGCGAAAACTGTGTAAGGATTTGTGTTGTGACCTAGCTCATGGAAGAAGGATCTCGCGAGGTGCGCGCAAATCTCATGTCCTATGCGGAGTAGGATTTGAGGCTCTGTGCATGTAATAATATTTAAAGAAGATAATAAAGAAGACGAAGATTTGGTGGACGTAGCCCCACACTGGGGGTGAACCACGTATATCCTGTGTTGTGGTTGCTTTGTGCGATTGATGTGATTTATGCTTAGTGTTGTAATATTTATGAATGCTATATATATCTGATGCAGTAGCTTAGTGCTTAATATCATGAGTGAATGCTAGATCTGATATATTTCTATGTGTTAAGTGCTTGGATGTGTTAGATCTTGTTGAGTACTGTGTTGCTCTGTAATTAGGGATTTACCTACGATGTGAATAACGGGTTAAAAACTAATGAATGTTAATTTCTAAGTGCTCTGTTAAGTATTGTGATCACAGATATGTGTCCCAGCTAGGTTGTAGACACTTGAGTCCTACAACCCCCCTGCCTCTACCTCAGGTGAGACTTCATCTGCTTCGAAGGTGTTGCTGAAAGGGTTGGTAGTTAGGGTTTTGTTGGTGCGTTGTTGTAGTGTTGAACCCTAGGTCTGCCAATGTGCCAACACCATCGTATATTCTTACATCAACT
>ML833276.1:54170-66122 GCA_009831015.1 Picea engelmannii
TGAGCACAGAAAAGTTCTCCTGGTGTAGAGTAACAATGGGCATTGTTGCCCTGGATTGTTGACTATATAATCCCCTGGACCCCTAGATGCAAAGAAAACAACAAGTGGGAGAATGTTGGGTATGTGTTATAGTCTTTGCATGTGTGTGTGTGTGGGCATGTCAGAAACGACAACTGCGCCTTGAATTTTTTTTTTGGGCGGTTTTTGCTATTTTTAGCGGATTTTGCTATTTTTAGCAGATTTGTAAATTAATCCCGGATTAAGGGATTAGGGTTTTGGTATCTACGGAATATCTAAAAACATTGTATATATTGTATGGTGAATGGTGAAATTCGATAGAATGAAAATAAGAAAGGTTTTCCCGGTTGAGGGTTTCCGGTATAAAATCTCTATGTACTCTGTGTATGAGCCATTGATTAATTTCTGTATTGCTTAAGAATCTATATGCATTGCTTTACTTCACAGGTTTAAAACTTACATGATCAACTTCATAAGCTAGAACAACCAGTTGAAAATGAAGGATATATTTTGCTTTCGCTGGGTCAAGAAGAGGTGACTTTTCATGTTTTCCAAGATCTTGTGGCTAGTCTATTGCAGTCATCAGTGAAGGTGGATATTTTTCTATTCATGGACTATGGATTTAAGTTTCAATTGGAATTTGAGTTGGTAGTTGTAAATTTTTTCTTTCTACTTGAAACAAATGAAAGAAAACTCTAGTTATTAAGCCATTTGATTTAATGGTTACACTGGCATTTTTGTATCATTTGATACAATAAGATGTCTTTAGTAGATTAGAGTAGGATATTGTATGAAATAAGCTTGTTGGGGAAATCATTTATTTCAGTTTGATTTTCAGCATGTGTATTTTCAGTATGCAACATCTTTTTCAGTAGTCAGTTTTCATCTTTCAGCTTGCAACTTCAATTTGGGTTTGCAGTGTGATTTCATGTGCAGTATTGAATTGGTTTCAGATTTGAAAGAAGTGGGTCATAGGTCAGTTTGTAGCTTGCACACATGGTTTGGGAGCAACCCAATGGATGAAGGCACAGGTCTATGGTGTTATTTCCTATCTCACAGGGAGGATATCATACCCATTAGGAGCCAAATTTTAGCACATATAATGTATTGAGACTTTGGACATCACATTTCAACCATCAACAAAAGGTTTGCATGCAGGTTTAGTGGAAACATGGGAAAACAGAACTTGCGTAGCAATCACACTACACAAGAGTAGTTTTATCATAACTCTTAAATCGTGCGCTTTGTTTGCCATGAAAGTTTTATAGGAGATGGATGAAGGTAATATGAATAAGATCACTTAATTTTAGATCAAAATGCTTCACTATTTTCGAGAAATGAACCACTGTCATCTACAACCAGTTTTGAATTTTCTTGAGATCCGTGAACTGGGTTTTTCCCAAACTTCTCTAGTAAAAGAATCATGATGATATTAAGTTGCTGACCAAAATTAATCCCGACCTAGTTTATTGTTTGAGAGAAAATTAAAAAATACCAACTGCAAAAAATTTGTTGTGCAAACACGCTACACAAGTGTTGTAGCTCACAATTGCACAACGAGTTGCGTCAACACGCTACACAAGTGTTGCAGGTATCATTTTTTTGCAGAAAATGGGATTTCATGATGACAAACTCATATTGGATGATCAAGACAAGTTTGAAAGTGGTGTAAAAGTTGCTTCAACACATAAATGCATGCAAGTTATATCATTTATTAAAACTAAGCCTCAGTTTGCAGCCCTAAAGTATTTAGGGTTTTAGAGCCTTGATGAAGAATTTGATGCTTTAAAGGAAGATAAATGGTTCAGGGGCTTAGCATCATGTTTCAAAAAGTAAATATGATAGTAAATTGCCTTCATATAGCTTGCAGTGATCAACCATATGAAGAAACGAAAAGAACCCTCATTCTGCAACCTCGCTACGCAAAGTCTGCATGGCACGTTGTTTTTGAAGTCAGCTTCAAGATCGTGTTTTGAACAACTGGAGATTTTTTTTGAAAAAAAAAGAGGCTTTTGTCAAGAACAAACCCAATAACAAAAGCCTCTCTTAGTATTTGCACAACTGTCATATTTTGGGAGATTCGAAGGGATATTTTCAACCTATTTTTCAGATTTAAATATTTAATGTTTTTTTTGTTTTAGTTATTATATTTGAGAACGTATCCGAAGAATATGGAGAATAATTTTCAAAAACTGGAAGAGGTTTTTCTCAAGCACGGGTTCATCTCCAAAAACTCTCCCAATTTTGTAACAACTATTGTGATTCAAGAGATATGATGTTATCTTTGACCCCTATTTTCCAGCAAATTGATTTTCTATTTTTATCAAGTAGTTTAGAAGTTGTTCTTTCTTTGATGTAATCAGATCCATAATGATAGGATAGTAGTGAAGTTCAAATTTTATAGCTTAGGGAGGTAGTTTACCTATATATTTGAGCATTTTGAATGTACAAAGGATTGGCAAAAGAACAAAGGACATTTTGTCTTGAACATTATACGTATTTTTTGAATTTGACTGAAATACTAGTGCAGAAGTCCAGAGCTTTTTCATACCAAATATTCTAGTGGTGATGACCTAAAGTCTGTGTTCTCTTTCATGTATGTAATTCTTGTTTTCTTTATATTTCATCTACAGATTCTTATATGTTTAAATTGGAAATCAAATGGTCTGAAATTCATCTGAAAATGATGCTTTATATTCAAGCAATTTGAACATTGTTTTTCCTTCTTAACTCGTCATAATTCATATTTTATGGTGCTATGAATGTTGTTGTGTGTTTTTCTCCTTCTTCCATCCTATAACAACAAATTAAAAAAATTAAAGAGCATCACCTACCTAACCTTTTCTTCCTTGAGAGTTCTACCTACCAGTCATTGATTTCATTTCCTTTCAGAGCTGACTCCATTGCCCAACATATTCCTTGCCTTCTTGCCAACAAACCTTATAAAAATCTCTTCATCTATTCAAAAACCTAGCCACTAATCCTTAAACAAAATCTATCCTTCAGAGACCAAGTGACAAGAGAGATCCCTCTCTGAACTGAAAAGGCTAGTTTTCAGTTCTAAAGTGGTTTTGTGGTTACCTTTGTGATTTTCTTCTTCATCCAAGAAATTTACATAGTGCTACAGTATGAATATACAATTGTTATAAAAAATCAAGATCATCATCATACTTGAGAAAGTCACCATTAGAAATTAGCATGACTTTCATTTCCACAAACTGCGATTTACTTTCTGCAAGTGCGATTTACTGCGATTTACTTTCTACAAAGTGTGATTTACTTTCCGCAAGTTTGATTTACTTTTCGCAAGTGTGATTTACTTTCTTCAATGTGTGATTTACTTTTTTGCAAGCACGATCTCTTTTCCTGCAAGGGTGACATTTATTTTCCTACAATTCAAGAAGTAGTGTACATTGGTGACTTAATTAAGTATCTTGGAAGCTTTGTCTGTGACACTATAAGTACTACAACTCCATAGTAATTACGACACTACACTTGCATATACGATGCATGATAGTTTGTAAGTGGGATACAACCTTGGATTGATAATTAAATGAATAACTCTTTAGTTGCTTACTAAATTAATTAGGGAGTAATTGGAAAATACTTCAAGATCATTGTGTGAGATTTCTACCTACAATGAGTTTGTATGGGCTACCATATTTTGTTGTTGGGTTAAACCTTCAAGACATATGAGTAGAGTGTGTATTTTACAGCTAGTATAACAAAATCATGGGTGTTAGGATTGACTAGTTCTTGGCCTAATGGATCTATTCCTTGTCTATTCTTGTATTTTGAAAATATAAACAACTATTTTAATAATGCCATTCACCTATCATTGTTTGGTTTATAGTTGACTACTTGACACATTCAATAAATAGATTGTTGTTGTTCCTCTGATTACCTAAGGGTGGTGGAGTGTGCATGAGTGTAATTAAAATGCGTTGATATATATATGTTATAGATATTGTAGGGAACATTATGAAATCAACATTGATAGACGCCTTGATTCCAAACCATAAAAGAGATCAATAATGCACATAATTGCACTAAGAATAGAGACCTCATTTATTCTATTTTTGTAGAGTTTCTATGTGGATGAAAATGATAGGCCATAGGCATACCATTTACGGATAAAAAATATATCGTTTGATGGAAAGAAATCATCAATAACATAAGGAGGAAACTAAACAATTGGAACTTTCTCTCTTATCCTTAATATGAAAAGTCTTACTCATAAAAACCTTTTCTTGAAAATTCTCGTCTATGTATTCTTAAATTTCAATGCTTTCAAAATTCATAAAGGAGTTTGAAATTATGAAAAATGATTTCTTATGGGGAGGGACACAACTAGAAAATAAATTGCCACTACTTGCATTGAAATGTGCATGTTGCCCCAAATTACAATGAACAATAGGAATAATAAAATAAGGATTTTCAACACTTACTTACTTGACATTGCATGAGCATCTATGAAAGGAATAAGTATGCATGGCATAGGAAGAGTTGAAAGGGAAACCAAATGTGTACATATAGAGTTCAAGTGCAAAAGAGGTTAGGCACATATGCTATAGGCACCTATAAGAGGAGCACATGAAAGATCAATGCACAAGAGGCATAGAAACACTGAATTAAGCCTGCATGAAGAGTGTTTCATTAGGGTATTTTATGTGATGTGCATGAAAGGTGAAGTTTCAAGTAGAAGGAGAGGAATACCATTATCACAATTATGGTCCACAACCAAGAAGGGAATGGATTGTAGACTATTATAAAGGTTACCCCTAGGGAATAAAGCGAAGAGTCAATGAGCGAGATGAAAATTTATATTTGTATCATGTATCGAAGCCATGATTCGAGCTTGGGAGAATGGGTTACGGGGATATCATGTTTCCACTACACCACTCTAATGTGATTTCAATTATATTTAATATAATTTAAACGAAACATAAGAAGAATATAAATTCTTTCAATTATATAACATAAATGAAATAGAAACATAAAAGTGCAAACCAACCAAGTAAGGAAATAAATTTCAAACATACAACTGATTAATATGAAAAGAAATGAAATAAAAAATTACATTAATTCACTGGAGAATAACTTAGTGCACTAACTAGGTCAACATCAAAAGTGGCCTATAAACTTATTCATTTGGCCAGTGGGTTATAAGAATGCAAGTCTCCATAACACTCAACATCTTCCATCTTCCATCTCCTTGGTTCACCTCTCTTGACTTTGATTTATGTGATTTGTACTCGAGTTGCTATTACCAAATTACTATATTGGAAAGCTATATATTCATGCATAAATATCTATAGATAATATAATCACCTTGTTTTTTCACTTTTTCAAAAAGTTTACCCATCATAACCATATCACCAATCTGGTATGTGTAATATCCATATTGATATGACCACACCAACTTGTTTTTTATTTGCATGCAGTGTATCAAATAGTAGGCCACATTATCTTCATTTACTTGTGGGGCAATGACAACAAATACATCACCTATAGCCACAATTCAAAATATTAAATAATATACATTTGTTCAAGTTTGAAATTTTGAATATTAAGTTGAAGGGGCCAAATAAAAAGACCATTAATCCATAATGAATTCATTAATGAAGTCACACACACACCTTCTCTAACAACATTGGAAACTCGAACATGATCCAGTGAAACCACAACCTTTTCAATGTGCATATATTGCCATGTCGAAATTGGAGGTGGTCGTTTTGGATTAAGAGGGACATATTTCCATTGTTTTACATATCCATCATTTTCACATTAATCAAGTGCACATCCCTTTGTATCAATGAAAAATCCACAAAATCATGCATACTTTCTTGTCTTAATGGCAAAAATGTCACCCACGTATTTACTCTAAATAGAATGTAATTCTCTTGTGTCGGGTATATTTTCACAATACCAACGAAAGGATCTATTCACATCACCAAGTGAAATATTCCAAAAGAACCGACATCATATTAAATATCAAATATAATTTTTCTATTGAGCATATATTTCAAAGTATCTTGAAAACTTGAGCTTCATTTTTCACATTGTAGTCGCTTACGTGTGCATTGGCCTCGCATGTTCATGAACTTCATGGCCTAAATGTCATTTTCACTAATCAACTACTTCAATAGATTATTTGAGTCAGACTGCGTCATGGTTCCTTTGGTACTTCCCGAGTGCTTGTGTCACACAAACACACATGCCATTTTATTCACCCTTTCCATGTCCTATTTTCAAAAATCTCCAAGTATGTCAAACTCCTATCACCTTACGAAACTTACTATGCTAGTAAAAAGATCATGTTGATTTGAAATCCCCCGCACACCCCATGGGAGCTTCACCTTTTTGACTAATATATTATCATGTTCATTCAAAAAGGGGGTTTTTAAATTGTGAAAAATAGAGTCAATATATTGTAGGTATTGGGGGAGGGATGTGGGTTAGAGGGGGTTTATAGGTATTGTGGGGTATAAAAAGGGGTATCTAGTAAAAACATGGGATATCTAGTAAGCATAGGGGTTATCTAGTAAACATAGGGTTTTTTTATTGGAAATATGTATTGGGAGGGGGGTTCAACAAAAGGATTTTTGGAGGTATTTATCAATATCTAGTGAAATTAGGGGTATTCTTTAATATCCCATGAATGGTGTAGGTGCTATGTCATGGGTTCACTAAGTGGAGACCTTGTGGCACACCCATCAAACCAAATCTAGTTCGTTGTAAATGCTATCCTATTCTTTCTAAATCATTCATAGATTAACCCAAAGCAATGTGGAACAAACAATGTGTTGTTCTCACGATCATCACTGACATAAAAATGGTACTCCTTAATTGCATCATGTGATTATGGAGTGTTATCCTTTTTATCAACACTCACATGTTCATGCCTATATAAGACATCCATGAATATAGAAACTTACACATACAAGTAATCCATTAGTGAAAATTTAATTTTAGTGCACATACCATAGAAATAAAAATATATATGTGGAAAGTACACATAAAATACATAAATAAATAACACCTCATCAGAATGATAGTACTCACTTTGTATTTCTCTGTAGGGAGAAAATGTGTAATTCTTGGAGAAGTCTATAAATGATAAGAATGTGCTTGGATTTAATACCTAATGAGACTATTTAAATTGGAAATCTTTCCTTCTGGACCTACGGGAGTGTTTGATATATTAGGGATATCATCCTCAAGAAAGTCAATCCTCTTAGAGGCCACACCCAAAGAATATGAAGGATTCATAGTAACATACTCATAACTCCTCCATGTGACCATGATATATGACAATATAAGGTGTGTAGGATCCGTAGGAAAACTTCTATGGAACAATGTTTCATTACCACATTTAAGACATCTTCTTCCACCTACACATGCTATACTAGAAAACACATCATCGTAATTCCTTCTGCATAATATCATTGAAATAACATCATGCACTATGGGAGGAGGAGGGTCACCTTCCTAGTGCCTTTTACTAAAAACTATAAATGTGCCATTATAGAGTTTGAATTTAGTGTGGCATTGAAAACAAGTTTTGTGAACTACGTTTGGCATAATATACTTGATCTGGATTATTTTCGAAACAAAATGAGAGCGGATATATAATAAATAAATGTACAGAGATATATAAAATATACAATAATATAATAGATATTTATCAGAGATATAACCATAAACACAGAGATACAGTAATACACAATTTCTATTAATGAGCGAAATGTACAAAACTGTAGAAATACAGAGTGAAAGACTCGCTAGAATGGTGGCAGCTTATCTTTGAGAAGAAATGTGATGGCTACTTGAATTTGCAAGAAGATGATTAAAATGAGGCTCTAAAGGTCTTTTTAACATAAAGAAAATCTAAAACCCTAACCCCGAAAGATGAAAAACCAACAGTTTTGTGGACCCCGTTTTGGGTAGTTTGGTGTATCAACTTCCTGGGGGCGTAACTTTGGAATACGATCTTCGTTTGGGGTGCACGATAGCTTTTTGGAAAGGTATAATTGAAGAGATTCATTTTAGGGGCTCAATAAAATCCTATGGCCATGATTGAGGTACTCAATCTCGAAAAAAATTAATTTAGGCCCTCAAAATGGCCCCGAAAGTTTAGGAACCGAAAAATTGTTAAAAATAGTAAATTGCCAGAAGCTTGTTTTGAGCCAGTTGGAATAGGTAGGTGGCCACTGATATCCACTTGGATCAATCCTCCATCCTTATTAATAAATGGTTTCCATTGCGTTGAGTGCCCAGGGGAGAGGGAAAAGCATTTGTTGAATCTGCATCTTGATGAGTTGTTTGCCTTGCTGGAGAAGTTGTGTTGCTTAGCTTGTTGAAGGTTGTCATGAACCTATGGCTGGAAGGGTTGGGCCTTTTTAACCAATTTGGATACATGAGATGACTGTGTGCAGAATGAACCATTTCTCTTTTCCTCAATCTTTTCAAACTGCTTCTGCTAGACAGAAGGTGCTTGGACTGAGGATGCAATGGTGTTCTTTTGTTCACCATTTGAAAAAACTGTGAAGAAGCTGAAATTTGTAGTGTGAGATACTACCTTGTGGCACTTTTTAGGTGGGACAATAGTTGGAAGTACCTCTGGTGTCCTATAGAAATGATCTCCCAGAGTAACAATGACACTACGGGGTCGAGACTCATAAATAGCATGACACTTCCACATATATGGCTGGTCCAACAAAACATCACATACATATAGTGGAAAACATCACATAATACCTCATCCTTGAAGGGTTGGATGTCGTATGAAAATCATCATTGTTGGCTGACACAAAGGTCTTGTCCCTAGTGAAGCCACTCAATGTTGTATGGATGCGGGTGTGGTGTTGTCGACAATCCCATTTGTTTGACGACCTATGCTGAGATGAGGTTCTTCTGGCTTCCACTATCAACAATAAAATGCAGCGGGGTCCCCTTCACCCACATCTGTGAATGGAAAAAGGCTCTCCCCCTCTTCAGGACCTACTGGTTCTTTTGGTTGAATTGTTGTGGTCGCCCTAGTAGCAGTGGGGTCTGCGTCGATGATCTGTCTTTTCCCATTATTTTCTGCATCAGATTATGAATCAGGGTTCGACTCTTTATCTTTGATCTCAGCCATCAATGATTGTTTGAAGAGACATTCATCATTGTTGTTCTAGGGGATTTTTTGGAAATCGCACCACTTTCCAGTGTCCTTCGTCTTTCTGTTACCCTTGTTTTCATGTGTCTTGGATTGGTTTTCTAAAGGATGGTTGTTAGGGCCGTCTTTACAATACTTTGGTTGTTGTGGATTTGCAGACCCGAATTCCCGCTTGTTCTGGTGCTTAAATTTATGCTTGATTTTAACAACATATCGATAAGAAACACCCAGTGATGAGATGCCCAGAAAATCTATTTCATTTTGGATGTATCTTTGAGGAGATTCATTATGGGGGCTAAATCAAAGCCTATGGCTTTCATTTAGATTTTCTATCCAGGAAAAACTTCTTTTAGGCCCTCAAAATGGCTCCAGAAGTTTAGGAACTGAAAAACTACTAAAACTATTAAATTGCCAAAAGACTATTTTGAGCCAGTTGGAATAGGTGGGTGGCCACCGATATCCACTTGGATCAATACCATGGTTTGAATTTATCAAACATGTCAGTGCCAATCTTGACATCGAGTTTTCTTTCTTGAAATTCCTCAAATAGTTCAAATTATGTCATCTCCATAATGTTCTTATAATGCTCATCATACATGCCTCTAGATAAGCACCACTACAAAAAAATCTTTTGATCTGGTATATCATGAGAATGGGTTTCCAAAATCTCTACCATCTTGCCTCTTATTTCTTCTGAATTTCTATCTCAGTAGGGTTGCTTACAAATAAGAGCTCAACAAGAAACTTCACCATTTTCATCTACATGGACCCTAAATTTTGTACGCCTTTGCAATGTTCTTCTGGGGACATGGACAAATTTTGGCATCACTATCACCATTCAACTTTTTGAAGTCCCTGGTGCTAGAACAATAGTTGTAATTTCCCTATGAGTAGCTCAAATATTGGGTTTTCTTGATTTTCCAAACTAAGAGAATGATTTTGATACATTATCTGATGCATTCTCACGTGCCTTATCAATAATGCAGGTCTTATTAAATTTATCAATTATATCTTTCATATCTTGGCATCCATTATATAGATCCCGGAGTGCTTTTCCACCAATAGTTGTTCCTCGTATGGCATGTTTTGCCACACAGACTTCACTTCTTTTAGGGTTTAAGAGAATAAATTGGCAAGGGATGTAGTGCACTTGATATTGATTGGAAGCATAACATATAATATGTCAAATAAAATCCACAAAAATCATCTTTCCAATAGTGTTGGTCTAGCGATAGTCTAAGCACCCTATCAAAAGATATCTTCAATGCAGCCCATGGTGTCATCATGGAAAAACCCTAAAAGAGTTGATTTTAAATCAACGAAATCTTCACTTCCCGAAATCTGATTTGAACGATTTGTTATTTTAAATAGGGATTTTTTTCAAGAGGGACATGAATATATAACTTGTTTCTTCAAATTCTTCTAATAAATTGACAAGAATTGAGCTAAATGTCGTGGCCCTCTTTCTTTTTTCTAAAAGACCTACAAAATAGGGGGAAAATATTCTTCTTGTTTGGCTCAAGAAAGAGCTCTGATACCACTTGTTAAGTACCGTGGATATGAAAATGCTATCACATACAATATATCCAAGAATAAAATAAAGAATCCCCTTTACTTGATTATATAAAAATGCCCTTAAAGTAGGGCGACACCTTACAATTGATAAGTATGAAAGGAATCCACTTTTTTTCACTTCCTTCTTAAGTTTGGGTGACCTCTCAATGCGATAATATCCAAATACAATACTCTTCCACATCCCTCATACGGAGGACTCCATCATTATTTATAAATAGAAAGAGAACCCTAATCATAACAACCTCCTAGCTACCTAGTGGGTCTTCTTTAATGAGCCCCATTACATCCCCATTAAATTTATTCAATAGTAACTACTTAGTGGGCCTTATTTAATAATAACAAGTCTAGTGGACCTATTCCACCTTATATTGAATGGTCTCCACTATTATTACTCTACTATCGACCCTTCTCCCCCCATTACGCCCCTAGGGAGGATCTCAACACTAATCCCGAGGTTGATTGGATAACTTATTGAATACTTGAGTGGTAAATGTAATGATATTTATTGTGCATATGGATTTGGTAAGTAGCTAATCTTAGTTATGATTAGATTTCCTGTTGAACACTAAGTGTTAAATGTACTTTCCAAGATGATTTAAAAAATGAGAGAATATTAGAGTACACCACAAAGCATGAGATATTATATGCTTCCCTACATTCATGAATGAAGTCCATAATAAAGTTGTTAGCAACACAAAACTAACCAAATCACAATAACATTAATGACAATTACACAAACCAACCTCTTTGGACTATATATATAAGTTATTTGTTATAAGTTCAACTTTAATATTTTGTTTTCTTTTGTGTGATTTGTAAATCAAAATTATTATATTCCTCTTACTTTTCTCTTAATAATAATGAAAAATCCAGGTGCATTGATGTACATTATTAATATAAAATGATCAAGCTCATTGATTTCACCAACATTACAATACAAAATGATAGAGTACATTGTTTTTACAACATTGTAAAATATTTTGATACATTTATTTTAATAATTATAAAATGCAAATTGATCATGTACATTAATTTTAACAACTACGCACATCTAAACAATTTGATTCGTTGATTTTAATTACAATGATACATTATAAAACTATTCACTGATTTTGCTTTGATTTAAGTAGCACTTCAAAATGAACCAATGGCATTAATTTCAGTGAAAGTATCTTCTCATGCTAAATAAAACAATTAAG
>ML833277.1:19703-41064 GCA_009831015.1 Picea engelmannii
AATCCATCTCACCCCTTGAGTGGATTAGCAAAGAATTCTTTCACCATTTTCATTTTTATTTGTTGTAAGAAGAGCTTACTTGTGGGGGTCCAAGAGCCCTCCCTTGGAGGAAGAAGGGACTCATAGTCCCCTTGCTTATCGGTGTTTTATTTCACTAATATCAGTCTTATCATTGGTGACATGGGTCTCATTTTTCTTTTTGTCTCTATGTCCCTATGCTTATAAATTTAGTTGTTATTTCATTTCTTAGTTTAGTTTTTGTTTTCTATTTCTTTTTCTAACCTTTTTCCTTGCAGTTGTCCTGCTCAGCATACCCAACTGAGCTTGCAAGCACCTTTATTTTTCTCTCTAAGGTGATGAAAGAGGTGCAACACTATTGGATGTGCAATCTTTGCACCATTAACCTTCTCTCTAGGGCTTCTAATTCTTCATACAGATCAACAAAATCCATGTTGTCTGCTTCTTCATCTTCTGTTGCAGGCTACAGTGCTACAGTCATCTCCTGTTCAGCTTCCTCGCTGAAAATTTTGAGCCATTCTTCTGAATGATCCTCTCCTTCTGTTGGGGTAGACATCAGTGTCTGCTCCATTTCTTCCTCTTTGATAGTTTTTGTTGGTTGTCCTTATGTTGCTACACTTTCATCATGTGCATTGCCCTATGCCTAGTTGTTTTGTAGGAATGTCTTGATCCCTCCAATAATCAGAATGCTCCTTTGATCCTCTTCTTTGATGGTGAAAGTATTTAACTTCTCATCATCTACATTCACATGGTCTGCAAACCCACATGAATATTCACCTATAAGCACTCATTGTTGATCTGAACCCACTTTTGAGCTCCTGAGACTTTCTGACAGTCTCACCTTCCTTCCCTTTCCCACCTGGCAATTCGAGACTTCTTTTCTGCCCACCTGGAAGTCTATGAGGTCAACCAATCCCATCTCATTTCCCACCTGGCAATTTGAACTTTCAGCACTGCTCCTCTGGTAGTATACAAGACCTTCCACTGATCTCTTTCCATTGCCCACCTGGCAACTTTAAATTTCATTTATTCCCACCTAGAAATTTATGAAATCCTATTCTAATATCATATCATTGCCCACCTGGTAATATGAATTTCCACTGCTGTCCTTCTGACAGACTATGAGATCCTCCAATGATCTCATTTCATTTCCCACCTAGCAATGTAAAAATCCATCTCTGCTCTCCTGGCAGTTTATGAGATCACTATCTAATCTCACCTCCTCCTCATCACTGAGGTGTCTCCCAACTTTTGGTTCACAGATGTGAATCACTTCTTCTTCATCTCTGAGGCTTTCGACATACCTCAGCCACCTCTTTAACAGTTGGTGTTGTCCTCTGGCCAAAAATATCTTGATTGGCCACTTCACCTTCTTCTTCATGGGTCAGTCATACACCCAATGCGCTTTAGCATCTCGCTGCATTTTTAATGTAAGTTGATCCATCCTCCCTCTTATTTCATTGATCTCCGGATCCATCTCTAGATTTCTTTTCTTCTTGTGACTTTCTCTTCGACCACACTCATGGCCTTCAATATCCATTTCCACCTTCTACCTGCCCTCCTGGAAAGTCTATGGATCACTCTACATCTGCAAGCATCTCCATCTTCTCTCACAGCTCACCTGGCTATTTAAATTTCTGTTGTTGTTGTGCGCGTGCAACAACCTTCTCCTTTGTCTATTGTTTGCAAACAAAATAACGACCTCCTCCTCTTTCTCTTTCGTTTGAAATCTACAGATGAAAATTCAGGCTCTAATACCACCTGATGTTGTGTATCAAAGTGTATCCTCTCTCTACTCTCCGCTACAGAAATAAACAATTTGTGCTCTAATACCACATGATGCAGCCCCCCTCCCCTCCTGGGGTTCTGCGACCTCCCAGTCTCTGGATATTTCTTGTCCTGAGTCGAATTTATTCTTCGGGTTCCTCTTCGAACCCAATTCAGTTATACACAGGTCCCTTTTTCCTTCTATGCACAGGTTTGTCAGACCCGTGGGCTAATTTTTGCGCGCTTTCAAAATACTAGTTCAGGCATAAGCCCCTTTGGCGTAAGCCCCTTTTGTGTTAGCCCCTCCTTCATGCGACCCTGGTTCGTGTCCTTGTGTTAATGCACGATTGTGGGTGCAGGAAAGAGTGGTTTTAGACCAACCCACTTTTCGCCTCGCAATTCACCTCCAACTACCACATATCCCTTTGTTAAAATCGTGGTTCCAATTGTGGCCAGCTCAAGGAAAATTAACGTCCAAGCATGTCCTGGCCCCACAATCCTTCTCATCTGTCAATATCCTATCCCTCGACAATGATCCATGATCAATGAATGTTATTTATCCTCCCTTTCCTGTGTTATTTCCTCCTTCCACGCTCGATCCCAGATCTCCATGATCTGTTGACACGTAGCTCCCTTCTAAATCAACGGCTACAGTTGATTCCAGCTTTCCAGCCTTTGGGATTTTTGACTCTCAAACTTTTGTTTCCTCTGTATGGAAATATTCTAGAGTGGAAGATTTTTTTCCACTTATCTCCCTGAATCTACAGTCAGGATCTCCTCCGTGAGTCCGGCCTTCGGGAATCTAAAATCTCAAACGCTTGTTTCTTCCAGAGAGATTTCTCTGAAATGGTAGATCGTCTTCCATGCATCCTCCTAAATCGATGGCTCTACTCCTGCTTCAAGACTTTGTCCTCCTCAACCAGATCAACGATCCTTCAACTCCCCACTGGATTAACGATCGATATCTTCTCCTGGTCTTCATACCTTCCTTCCTCCACTTTCCTTCGGAGTTCTAGATCTAGCGTCGCGTGTCCATATTCACATCGACGACTCTCGTCGTTTTCGGGACTTCGGACTTCGATATTCTCAAATCTCAACAAACACAAACCTCCAAAGTGAATCCTTCTGAAGTGTCGGATCCTATAACACATGTATTCCCTAATCCAATGGTTATCCAACGGAGTGAGTATTCATCCTCCACATATCCCTTCACAAATAAATTATCCACATGCTCCCTTTTGGATCAACAGCCCTGAATGCTTCGGGCTTCGGCACTTCGGGATATTCTGAAACACTACTTCACAAAAACCCTAAAGTACGATCCTCTGAAGTTCACGATCTAGTGACACCTGGCCAACCCAGATCAATGCTTATCGTCCGCTTCGGTTTTTCGGAGTTTGGCAATCTCAAACCCATCCCCTTCGCGTTCTCCCAAAGTGACTTTACCCAGAGTTCACGATCTTTCGTCACGTGCCCTTTCTGGATCTGACGGTCCAGATTCTCTTCGACACTTCAGCTATTCGGGCTTAGGGAGTTTCAAACTCCTATGCACTCATTTCTCCCATAGTGCTTTCACCCGAAACACACGATCTCTTGACACATGTCTCCCCCTTGATCTGGCGACCTCTATCCACTTCGGGTCTTCAGGTTTTAGGATTTTCAACTCCTGCACACTCGTTCCTCCCGAAGTACTTTCACCCAAAAACTCATATCTTTCTCCACCTGTCGCCCTGGACGATGGATGGTCCCTGTTCACTTCGAGACTTCAGGACTTTGACGAATCCACTCTCCTGTGCACACATTTTGTTAAGTCTTGTGCACTTACCTCCAGATCCAACGATTGTTGTTCCTCTGCACTCAAATCCAATGGATTGGGCATGTTCCTCTCCTCTGTGCTTCCTTCATTCACTGGACCTAGATCTAACGGTCCAAGCTCCTCCTCCTGAGATTTTGACTTCTTCCGACATGGAATATTTATGTAAGTGTTCAAAGGTTCCGACCTTTGATATTTCTCCTATGGACCTGGCTATTTGAATCTCACTTACGCTTTTGAAAGCATTATCTCTTATGAGATTTTGGAATTAGAATACGTCTGTCTCATACGCACTCCTTGTGTTATCCCTTCTGATCTTGATCCCCTCGAATATTTCGATCTCCCATGCACTCCTTGTGTTTCTGGGATTTCTTCAAACTCGGATTCGAAGGGTTTCTTAAAAATAAATTTTTCTCACCCTCTTGTTATTCTCCTGGCTCGATGCACGCCTTGCAGAGATCCTCCTTACAGAGTGTTCAGTAACTCTGTCTCTTTCTGAACTCACTACAGAGTTCTTCCTTTGCACTCCTCTCACTTTTGTTGGTGAAGGTTCAACGACATCCCTCCTGAGCTTTCCTGAGGTTAACTCACCTCTGTCAATGCACTCCTTGCGAACTGTGTGTACTCCTTGCACTTGAAAAATCAAAGAAGAGAAACAATTGAAACTCATTCAATACTTCACCATTTCATACATTCATAACACAAATGACATATAAAATCATAATGATAAACATAAATACATAAACACACCATATGCAGGAAAAATTGTTTTTCTATTATCTCTGTGTGTCTATACAGATGTTTTACAAAAACCGGACTGTAATGAAGTCCCAGTTCTCTCCTATTCTAACTCTATCCTAAGTTCTTCTTCTGAGACCCCTTTATCCGAGATCTCTCTCTCAAGTCTCCTAAATCTTCTCATGAAATCTAATGCCAGATCTCCTTACAAAAGAGGGCTCTACAAGCTCGTCCTCTCTCACCTAACCTCATCTATTACATTGAAGTTTTCATAAATGGCCATCTAGTCTGAATTGAACCTAGAGCCATCAACCTGTCATCCATTAAAGGTGACCTTATTTTCTATCTGTTCAAATATATGGCTTGGTTTTCACTCAAGATTACAACATGAATCCGTATAGGATTATATTTCAAATTTAAAAATGGGACGATTCATGCCTCTCCCTCTCTGAAATGTGCGTTGATGTGTTGGAATGCTGGCGCGTTGTTGAGGTAGAGCGATGCTCCTGCATCAACAAGGAAGGGAGAAGGAAAGGGATCTAGTAAGAAGGGTAACAGTGATAGAGGAAAATCACAGCCAGAGAACAAGGACTTAAGTAAAATCAAGTACTTCACATGTCATAATAATGGAAATTATGTTAAGATATTTAGACACTTACGAGTTAGTTAAGATCAACTTGGTCTAATGTGTTGTTAGGTAAAAGTGTGTTTATTAGTGTGTTTCTTAGTGTTTTTATTTAATATGCATTAGTATGAATTTGTAGTTAGGAAATTCGACGGTCACGATATGTTCCCGACATAGAGTGATCTGATGGTTCATATTATCCTCAATCTTAATGGCTATAATGATTCATGGATTAACACCCAATTGGTCCATGATCTTTATTTAAATAGAATTGAGGGTCATTTCGCGATGATCGATTGTGACAAACTCTCTTGTAAATATCTCTATAATTTTTTATTTTTCATTAATAAATTGCTCCAAGTGTCCACGTTGGTTGGAGTCGTGGAAATTTCCCTGTAGAGGTTTACCACGTGAAAACATCAATGTGTTAATCTTTGATCTGGTTGTGTGAGTGGTTACTAAAGGTGTTCATCCTCTAGTGGAATAAATTTTTTGTCTAACATGGTATCAGATCACATTTGAAGAACTTCTCTCGTTGTAGATAAAGATCGTGAAGTTGTGTTGCCTCATCTCTGGTTCCTGCCATTTTTGTAAAATTCTGGGCTAGAAGGACCATTCCATTGCGTTTAGAGTGATCATTTTAGTCAAGAATGTTTTTCTTTTCACTCGAAAGGTTTCTATTTTCCCAAGATACATCCATTTCAATCAGATCCAGAGGTATAAAGCCCGAATACACCCTGTTAAATTTTTGCAGAGTTTATATTTCAGTTTTATTTTAATTTTCTATTTTCTATTTCAAGGTTGCTACTTTTTTGGATCTTTGTATGCTCTTTGCCCCGTGCCCTGTGCAATCTCAGAAAATCAAAAAAAAAAATAGGAAAGGGTTTTCCTATCTATGTATTCTCTTTGTCATGCACTTTGTGTGATCTCGGTAAATCAGAAATAGAGGGAAAAGTTGCATTTTCCGAATAAGCTAATCGAGATCTAACCCTTGTTGTTGTCAAGAAATGAAAATGTTTTCTTCCGTGAAAAGAGTTTTTTATGAGCACGCTCTCCAAGGATGTCTTTAACAACAACAACAATTCTCCTTCTAAATAATATAATATGTTTTGTACTAGCTCACTTGGTTAAAAAGTTATTTTACTTAGTAAATAAGTCTTAAGTTCAAGTCTCTCTTTTGTTACATTTTTTGAAAAATTTCATGCATTCATTGTAAAGTGAATTTCACTTAAGCTATAAAAGTGAATCACTTTTAAATAACTTTAAATATTTTCTTTTAAGTTATTTTTTGCATGTAACTTTTGTTTATAAAACAACTTCATTGTAAATGTGATTCTCACTTGTTCTATAAAAGTGAGACGCCTCAAAAGAAACTTATTTAAAAGTGAGCTTCTAGGAACAGTTAGCAGGAGTATCACCACATGGACCTGTTATCCCCAACTCATAGGGTTAACTAAGGATATGATGTCTCAAGGCCCTCAGGTTGCAGACATGGAGTATCAAGAGACAGTTTGACCAGTGGTGTCCACTTGCATAGACAAAGATCCACCTCACCACCACAACTCTAGGTTCATCACGACGGTATCCACCACATCAGCTAGCCTCCGAAAGACATTGATTATTTATCCATGAGGTACAAGCCAGGTATTATGGTGACTTTCATTTCAATATTTGAGGCATTTGAGTTTGTTGCACCTATTACTATTTTTTGTTATGTAAAGTTTTCTTGGATGTTATGATCTTTGCCCAGTATCACTTTGGTGGCTGACATTGTGCCCTAGTAAGTGGGTCACACTTAGGGATAATTTTTCTACTCAAAGGTCCTCTTCATGATTTATCGTGTCATTCCTGACCATACTAGTCACTTTCTTCACTTCATCCCCTCATCTCCTTATCTTTTGTGATTTTCAAGCGTACTGACCCAATAAGGGGTTGTCCCTCATTTCATGAGAAGAAGGGGTTGAAGGCACAGAGGCTCATAGCTGGAAAAAGATAAAATCCAATCATTAACCTTCTAGATGCTCACCTAGGGATCCCCAAGACAATGAAATGTCTCTAGTAAGAAATTGATGGGACCCATAAAAAAAAATGAAATGTCTAGCATTAATATTTTCTCTACATTTTGTAGTTTAGATTAAAATTCACAATAATATTGCATACTTGTTTAGGAACTAATATTCATATTAATAGAACATTTAGCAACAATCAACCATTAACATAAGGCACATTGTAAAACCAGACCATACACATAATTGGAGGACTAGTAACCTTAAGGGGAGAAACTCCACTAACCCAGTTAACTAATAAACCTAATAATGTGGTGAATAAGTTTAGGGATTTCAGAAGTACCCAACTTTTGTTCCCTCCTTTCCCCTTGAGATCCATGTTAACACAAGATTTGTACTTGTGCAAATCCCTCCACAATATCCCCAAATCTTGTGTAACTATGGAAGAATCTACCATTGTCATCTAAGTAGATACTTCCCTCATTTTAGTGATGGAAGAGGTCCACCACAAGGGAGGCTTCCCTAGAGACATCAAGGGATCAAATAACAAGATTAGCCAAGCCTATCACCCCCTATCTTCATCACATGTTAGTTAGTTTTAGGTCTAGGAGAGGGATAAAGGATAATGAGATATTTGTTGTACATGTACGATACAATACACAACCTACAACATATATAAACAATTATAAAGTTAAAGAGTGAAAAAAAATATCCATTTAGACACTTGACAAGTAACAAATGATATGGTTATTTCAAATTACAGTAGTAAACCAGTCTTATAATATCAATAACTATTTTGCAACAACAACAAGATAAAGTGCTCATAAATGCAGCAATTTACCATCAAAAGTAACCATTCATCAAGCATAAAATTATCCAATTGCTAGAAGTAATTTCTAAACGAGTTAAGCCACTTATAGATGAATGTATGCAACAATTTAATGTAGTTTTCAGTGGTTGTGGAAAAATTTTATAATAGCAATAAGAAATAGTGAAATTTTTCCAAGGTTAGGGTTAGCAATGTTAGTTAGATGTTTGAGAGATTGAGAAAAATGGTTTTAATACGTACTTCAACCACAAGAACACCTATAGATTAGTGTCATTGTCCTCTAGGGATTATGGATTCTCAAATGCATTAGCTTGAACATTGATCTAAATGAAACAAGAAGGGTAAATCCTAAACCCTAAGGTGCAACCACACTTGGAACTTAGGTCTTAGGATTTGAGGAAAAGGTACCTAGAATGAAAACACACTTGGGCCTTATGTTTTAGGATTTGAGGAAAAGGTACCTAGGGTGCAAACACACTTGGGCCCTAGGTGCCATTTTTCCCTTCTCCTAGCTTCACTCAGGTCAAGGATCAAAGACTTTTGGGCCTTAGGATTTTAACCCTAGCAAGGATGCTTCAAAAACTTGGACAAATAAAAAATTGTGAGGAAGAGAAACACTTATGTCTTCCTCTTAGGGTTTCAACAAAAACAAGACACTTGCAAAAAGATAGCAATTTAACCTTTAACATCAAAAAGAAACATAGGATTGCAAATATTTACTTACTTCTTTCAATAATCAAGAGAATCAAACCCTAATTGCATAAATTATCGATCCTGGAGTGCAACACATCCATAAAATTCCTCCTCCAAGACTAGCACATGAGAGAAAAAGGGCCCAAGAGGCTAAAGGAGTGAAAATTTCATAAGTTTTCCCCACAGAAGTGTGAGGGAAAGTGATCATTTGAAATGTTGTAGCACTAGCCTCTTTATATGAGGCAAATCTATCACATTTTTCCACATAACAAGTGAAATTTCAATAGTTAGTGGGGCCGACCCCTCAAGTAACCTCTACAAATAAATAAAATGCAAAAATCGTATCATAAATTCCACACATGTGGTGACGTCAAGCCTCCAAAGGCTAGGAGAGGGCCTCCCAAGGCCACATGACAACAAGGATCTAGGTTGTTGATTTTAAGGTGGAGGAATTTGTATCTCATCTAAGAATGGTGTATGGATATCAGCTACTAGAACATCCTCCATCTAATAAATAATAATCCCTAGGGGTACATTTCCGAGCATGTGGGCTTTCATCCCATCTATTTTCCATCATGACCAAATCTGCTAAAACCAAGCCCATTTTTCCATCATCCAAGGTTCTCAAGATGTGAGAGCTCCTGTCAAAAGGTGGAAATTCATTGGATGACTCACTTCTCTGCATCACATGTTCCAAATTCATTCAACAAGGGCACAACATCCTAGGTGAAAGCCTAGTATGTCCCTGACAGCAACGCGGCCCCTTCACCACCCGCAGGTCAGAAGGTCCACGCACACACACAGGATCTTCTCTTCTATTGGCCCGAAGAACTCAAAGGTTCTTCTATTTCCCTATCGGGAAATCTTCCCCCACAGAATTATCGCTCGATCCCCTTTCTTTGTTTGTCCAGGAATCGAAACTCGCGACTTCGCAAGTTCAAAGGTCGATCAATTGGCTCTTAGATCGTCGAGACCCGATACCTCAGTCAACGTTAACCATATCTTTACCCTGTCAGGACTTCTGCGCTATCGCTATCTTGCCACTCGCGATATCAAGCACTCCGAGTCCTGAGGTACCGAAACTCCGATGAGCTCGCGGCTTTGATTTTTCCACGGCCCCGTCACCTCGTCGGGACTTCGAAATTCGCGGGTTCGTGAATCTTGATGTCCAATGCTCAATACTTCTCGCTACGAAATCTCGATAGCTCGTGCCACCTGTACTCCACTAACTTCGTTGTGGCCCACGCTATCCTTTAACTGACGGGAAATCACGGATCGCGATTTCGCAAGTCCTAATTTCAATTTGGTGGGTTTCAACCTACGAAACCCCGATACACGATATACGTGTAGATCCAACGGCCCTTGTGGCTAGGATCAACGGCATGCCCCTCCTGAGCCTTCCACCTCTTGGGAATACCTGCAGTATCTCCCTTGTACCTCCGCAAGATCTAACGGCCCTTGGAACTTCATGAAATCTCCTCAGAGGATTTTGACCGTCTGTTCTCCTTTTCGTAAACCACTGAACGACTAAGTGTTCCTCTCTAGAACTCGTCCACCTACGTGTAACTTGCGACGCTCCTTGCAAACCTTCAAGTCACAATTTCACTTCACCGTCGTTTCAACAAAACTCAAAGGCCTATCCCTCCTGAGCTTCCCCACGACTCTCAAGTCCTTCGGAAAGCCTCTTGCAGGCACTCCTTGCGGCAAACCTTCAACAACTTCTAAGTATTGAAGCTTCCTCGACCCTGCGCACACCTGCAGCAACAGTCTTTCAACTTCCTACTCAGGTTCGCAACCCTAAGACTTTACCTGGCCTGCACACTCCTTACACAGCTCCTGTGGCCAACTGCACTTCTGGGTGAACGAGAACAAGAGTTAAACTACCTGAGCCTCCATCAACGCACTCCTTACGGACGTTTTCTACTGCACTCCTTGCAGGAATCCTCTGGCTCAAATAGAGAAACAATTGAAACTCATTCTTCCTTCCCTTCAGACTTCAAACTCAACATGAAATCACATACATAGCATATAAAAGAAAATGTATAACAGGAACCAAACATCAACTGAGCATAACATCAATACATAGAGAACAGACACATAACCATGAATTTGAATCAAAGATTCTTGTATTAATTCAAATATCAACACATGGGTGTTCTTTACACAGCTCTTTGTGTGCTCTTGCTCTCTCCTGCTTCTGAAATCAATCTATTACTGGGCTAATGTTACAATAATACAATGAGGGTGTCTATATCCGTTTTCCCTCCTGCCTTCTAAAACTATCTAATCTATGAGTTAAAATCCTATCTACCTGCATTAACTATTTTAAATGTCGGCTACCTACTAAAGGACGAGAGCTATCCGCTCAAGGTCCATTTACAATATACAAAGTGTGCTTCATTACATCTTCACATTAATGTCTGCGCAACAAGTTCAAGGTGTTTTCAAAAATGTGTGTTGGCTTATCCAGCTGTCTTCCGCTTCCGCGTTGGCTCGCTTGATGATTCAGTGATGCTCCTGCATCATACTCCCTCACTTGAAAAATTTCATGGGATCCTATCCATGAGCTCCTGCACGGTCTGTCCATGCTTCTGTATTTTTGCTTTAGTCTCCCAGCTGGCATCTTCCACTGGGTGGTTCTTCCATTTGACCAGATACTCATAGTATTCTTTCCTCCTGGTCTTCCTACCCACTCTCTTGTCCAGTATGCATTCCATCTGCGGCTTCTCTGCAACTGGCATATTTTCCATCCACTGGATCACTGGCTCCTCAGCTCCATTCTTTGCTTCTCCAGCCCTATATGGGTATAAATCTGTGATATTGAATATCAGAGATATTCCGATCCCATCGGGTAGTTCAATCTCATAAGCATTCTCCCCGAATTTTCTCAAGACCTTACATGGTCCGATTTTCTTCATCTTTAGCTTATTGTATGTTCCCCTCGGGAACCTCTCTTTCCTCAAATGTGCCAGAACTAGATCACCAACTTCAAACTGAAGTTGTCTTCTATGCTGATCTGCTCTACGCTTGTACTCCTGGCTTGATTCCAGCAGTCGCTCCTTCACCCTACTGTGAAGTTCTTTCATCGCCTGTGCGAATTCTTCGACACTTGCGCTACTAGTCGTAGTCCATTCTGAATCCCTCAGTTCAAACACTCCTCTCGGTTGCATGCCATACACAATCTGAAATGGACTCTGGCCTGTGCTCCGATTTACTGAGTCGTTATAAGCAAACTCTGTCTGTGGCAATATACTATCCCACTGGCTGTGGTGCTCTGTCACCAAGCCTCTCAACAAGTCTCCCAGACTTATGTTGACCACTTTTGTCTGTCCATCCATCTGAGGATGATAAGTTGAACTAAACATCAAATTATTCCCCAGCTTCTTCCATAAGGTCCTCCAAAAATGCCCGATGAATTTCGTGTCTCTGTCCGAAACTATAATCTTCAGCAACCCATGAAGTCGAACGACCTCCTTGAAAAATATATTTGCGATATGAGTCGCATCGTTGGTTTTCTGGCATGGGATAAAATGTGCCATCTTGGAAAACCTATCCACTACTACAAAGACAGAATCAAATCCTCTTTGCGTCCTTGGAAATCCCAATACAAAATCCATGCTAATCGCCTCCCATGGCCTCTCTGGTACGGGTAATGGCTGATAAAGTCCTGCATTCTATTTCCTTCCCTTTGAATGCTGGCAAATTTGGCATCTTTCAACAAATATCTTGATATATGCTCGCATTCCTGGCCAAAAATATGATTCATTCAGCTTCGCGAATGTTTTGTCATGGCCAAAGTGTCCTGCCAATCCACCACTGTGTTTCTCCTTTAACAAGTTCTCCCTCATGGAGCAATTTGGAATACACAGTTGATTGCCTCTGAACAGCAATCCCTCCTGGATCATATAGTCTATCCAAGGATTCCTATCTCTGAGAACTGGATTCTCAGTTGCTTCATACGCTTCTGCAAAATCTGCATCACCTGCATACATGTCTCTGAGATCATCAAAACCCAATGTTTTGACCTTGAACTCCTGCATCAACAAACATTTCCTGCTCAAAGCATCAGCCACTTTGTTAGCAGTACCCAAAATATGCTTAATTACAAAAGTGAAATTCTGCATATACTCAACCCATTTGGCATGTTTCTGATTCAACTTCTCATGTTGAGTCACAAAATGTAGTGCATGATTGTCACTGTACAATACAAATTCCTTTGGGATCAAGTAATGCCTCCACTTCTTCAGTGCCTGGATGATAGCATAAAATTCCTTGTCGTATGTGGAGTATTTCACATTTGCCTCATTCAACTTCTCACTGAAATATGTGATCGGTCTGTCTTCCTAACTCAAGACCGCTCCTATGGCAAACCCGCTTGCGTCAAATTTCACTTGAAACGTCTTCAGGAAATCCAGCAACACCAAAACTAGTTGTTCCGTGATCTTCTGCTTCAACAGATTGAAGATTTTCTCAGCCTCCGTTGTCTAGTGAAAAGACTTATGCAGCTTCTTCACTGTATCCATCATCTCTGCGCTAATTCCACTAAAATTCCTAATGAACTTTCGGTATAAACTAGCTAACCCGTGAAAACTTCTCACCTCAAAGATATTCCTCGGTGATGGCCAATTCTTGATTACTTCCACCTTATCTGGATCCATCCTCAACTCATTAGCCAAAATAACGAACCCCAAGTAAATGAGCTCTGTCTTCATAAATGAGGACTTCTTCATATTTATCAACAGCTTATCCTGTTGTAGCTTCTTCATCACAATGGCCAAATGCTTCAGATGCTTTGCCACTGATTTACTATAAATCAGTATGTCGTCCAAATACACAATGACGAACTTCCCGATGAAATCCCTCATGACTTCATTCATCAACCTCATGAAGGTACTTGGCACATTTGTTAAGATAAACGGCATAACTAGCCATTCATACAAACCTTCTTTTGTCTTGAATGCTATCTTCCATTCATCACCTTCTCTCATGCGAATCTGGTGATATCCTCTCTTCAAATCGATCTTTGAAAAAAAAAATTGATCCACTTAAGCAATCCATCAGATCATCCATCCTCGGCAATGGAAACCTGTACCTGATGGTTATTTTGTTGATTTCCCTCGAGTCGGTACACATTCTCCAACCCCCATCTTTCTTTGGACTGAGTACTATCGGAATAGCACATGGACTCAAGCTTTCCCTGACCAAACCTTTGTCCAACAAATCCTGGACCTGCTTCTTGACCTCTTCATTCTCTTGTGATGTCAACCTGTACGCGGATTTGTTCGTCAAACTAGCCCCTGGTATGAGATCAATATGATGACTCAAACGAACGAGGTAAGTCATCCACTCTTGTGCTAGTCAGAACAATCCTCGGCTTCCTGACCACAAAGAATTGTGGATCTTCTTTCTTCTTAACCTCAATAAGAAGTTCCTTCCCACTCATGAGAAGTATTGTGTTGCTTACTTCCGGGTTCACCTCCTTATCCTTTATCAAAAGCAACATATGGGTTCTCCCATTCTTCTCTAAAGTATATGTGTTCATCCTCCCATCATGAACCACATTTCTGTCATATTTCCATGGTCTACCCAGAAAAAAATGACAAACATCCATGGTAAGAACATCACACAAGATCTTACCATTATAACCCCCTATCTTGAATTCAACCATGCATTGTTTAGTAACAGTTACCTGGTGTCCTTTCTGTAGCCACGAAACTTTGTATGGGCTTGGATGATCAGTCGTCTCCAGCTCCAGCTTCTCTACCATCTCTGTGGATACGAGATTATCCGTGCTACCACTGTCCACAATGACCTTGCATACCTTGTCCTTAGTCTTGCAAGCTTTTCTGAAAAGTCTGGTCCTTTGGACTAAGCTTTCCACCTCCTTCTCGGGTGTCAAAAGGACTTTTCGCATCATAAGCGATCTTTTGCCTTCTATGTCTTCTGCCTCAACATCTTGCCTCTGCGCTTCGGTGATGTGAGCTTCTCCACTATCCTTCTTTTTCTCCAGACACTCGAATGACTTGTGCCCATTTTTCCCACACATGAAGCAAGTGATTACTCCACCTCTTCCTCTTCCTCTACCTCTGGTACGAGGAAAAGTGTTGTTGTCAGCATATCCTCCACTCTGCTCTGTATGTTTCCCTCTTTTTTCAACGTATGGCCCCCGCTGTGAGGTTCCACCTCTCTCTGCACGAGTCTTTGGTTTCTTCCATTCTTCCTTGGGCTTCTCGTATTTGTCCTGGGCAACTTCTTTGCCTCTGGGCTGACTTCTGCCTCGACCCCTCTAACTCTATTTATGGCTCAGCTTCTCTTCTTCTTTCAGAGCCATTTGGTAAGCATCTTCCACCGTTCTGATGGTTACCATACTCATCTCGTCCTGGATATCATATCTCATGCCATTCATATACCTAGCAACCTTCTCATCATCGCTCTCCCAATGACCTACCCTGATGTTCAGTCGATATAATTCCTCAGTGTACTCTTTCACCGTCATCAGCTTCTATCTCAGGTTCTGCATTCTCCTGAACAGAGTGATTTGATAGTCTCTTGGGATGAACTTTGCCTTCATCTTTGCAATCATTCGATCCCAACTCCTAATTTTCTGCTTACCTTTGCAGCATCTATCTGCTTGTAGCTCGTCCCACCATAATGCTACATGTCCCTTCAAGCGCGTAATAGCATGCTTGACTTTCTTGTCCTCTTTGACATCTTCATATTCGAAGTATGTATCTAGAGCTCTAATCCAATATAGAATCTCTTCTGCATCCAGATTCCCCTCATAAACTAGAATGTCCATCTTTGCCTTTGCACCCATCCTGGCAATAGCTTTGATCAAACGCTCGTTTGATGCATCTTTGGCTGCAACTTCTTCTTCACATTCAGCCTCAATCTCGCTTTCGGAATCACTCAGATCCCCTGCACTTGTTGTGCGTCTTTGCGTCGTCTCCATGTCTTCAAGTCTTGCTCGGAGATCTCTCATCTGTCTCTCCATTTCTGGATTTGTTACCTGCCTGCCTCTTCTCCGCACTTCCCTATCCTCTGGATCAGGTGATTGCCTATCTCTCCTTGGTGGCATGGCGAATTCTCCTGTTCTCTGCTACAAAAAGCAAAGAAATTTTCTCTCTCTAATACCACTTGACAGCAACGCGGCCCCTTCACCACCCGCAAGTCGGAAGGTCCACGCGCACACACAGGATCTTCTCTTATGTCGGCCAGAAGAACTCAAAGGTTCTTCTATTTCCCTATCGGGAAATCTTCCCCCACAGAATTATCACTCGATCCCCTTTCTTTGTTTGTCGGGGAATCGGAACTCGCGACTTCACAAGTTCAAAGGTCGATCAATTGGCTCTCAGATCGCCGAGACCCAATACCTCAGTCAACGCTGACCTTATCTTTACCCTGTCGGGACTTCTGCGCTATCACGATCTCGCCACTCGCGATATCAAGCACTTGGTTTTCCGACTTCCGAGTCCCGAGGTACCGAAACTCTGATGAGCTCGCGGCTTCGATTTTTCCACGGTCCCGTCACCTCGTCGGGACTTCAAAATTTGTGAGTTCGTGAATCTTGATGTCCAATGCTCAAGACTTCTCGCTACGAAATCTCGATAGCTCGTGCCACCTGTACTCCACTAACTCCAATGTGGCCCACGTTATCCTTTAACTGACGGGAAATCGCGGATTGCGATTTCGCAAGTCCTAATTTCAATTTTGTGGGTTTCAACCTACGAAACCCTGATACACGATATACGTATAGATCCAACGGCCCTTGTGGCTAGGATCAACGGCCTGCCCCTCCTGAGCCTTTCACCTCTTGGGAATATCTGCAGTATCTCCCTTGCACCTCCGCAAGATCTAACGGCCCTCGGAACTTCATGAAATCTCCTCAGAGGATTTCGATCGTCCGTTCTCCTTTTCGTAAACCACTGAACGACTAAGTGTTCCTCTGCGGAACTTGTCCACCTGCGCGTAACTTGCGACGCTCCTTGCAAACCTTCAAGGCACAATTTCACTTCACTATCTTTTTGAAAAAACTCAAAGGCCTATCCCTCCTGAGCTTCCCCACGACTCTCAAGTCATTCAGAAAGCCTCTCGAACACACTCCTTGCGGAAAACCTTCAACAAATTCTAAGTATTGAAGTTTCCTCGACCCTGCGCATGCCTACAGTAACAGTCTTTCAACTTCCTACTCAGGTTCGCAACCCTAAGACTTTACCTGGCCTGCGCACTCCTTGCACGGCTCCTGTGCCCAACTGTACTTCTGGGTGAACGAGAACAAGAGTTAAACTACCTGAGCCTCCGTCAACGCACTCCTTGCGGACGTTTTCTACTGCACTCCTTGCAGGAATCCTCTGGCTCAAATAGAGAAACAATTGAAACTCATTCTTCCTTCCCTTCAGACTTCAAACTCAACATGAAATCACATACATAGCATATAAAAGAAAATGTATAACAAGAAGCAAACATCAACTGAGCATAACATCAATACACAGAGAACGGACACATAACCATGAATTTGAATCAAAGCTTCTTGTATTAATTCAAATATCAACACATGGGTTTTCTCTACACAGCTCTCTGCGTGCTCTTGCTCTCTCATGCTTCTGAAATCAATCTATTTCTAGGCTAATGTTACAATAATATAATGAGGGTGTCTATATCTGTTTTCCCTCCTGCCTTCTAAAACTGTCTAATCTATGAGTTAAAATCCTATCTACCTGCATTAACTATTTTAAATGTCGGATACCTACTAAAGGACAAGAGTTATCTGCTCAAGGTCCATTTACAATATACAAAGTGCGCTTCTTTAAATCTTCACATTAATGTATGCGCAACAAGTTCAAGGTGTTTTCAAAAATGTGTGCTGGCTTATCCAGTTGTCTTTTGCTTCCGCGCTGGCTCGCTTGATGAGTCGGTGATGCTCCTACATCAGTCCCTCAAAGAACCATGTCAAGGCCATCCAAAACAAAGCAAAATACAAGACAAGGTAAACCAATTCTCATAAGATATATTAGTCCTTGAATCTTCAAAGTAAGTTGTTACTTAAGATATAATCCATGTAAACAATTCATCTTACTATCCCCTTCAAGTATCACACCCCCCAGGACCTCTTGTGAGTTGGAAAGTTTGAATATGGGAGAGCCTTCATCCAACCCTGTTAGGTGTGCCAACCAATAAAGTGAAATTAAAGACCCAAGTAAAGGAATAGGTCCTTGTTATCGCACAGTTTGCAGTTTGGGAAAATCCCAACCCAATCCATAAGTGTGTGACACAACTAGAAACACCTATCACTTTCACCGCAATAAATGTCCCCTCGTTTTAGTGAAGGACAAATCCAACACAAGGGAGGCCTCTCAGGTGACCCTAGGGAGATTTGGATGGGAGAAGCAAAGAGATTGAAGAGTTCCCATATAGGTAAAGTTCAAGGATAGGAATTAGGCTTGAGAAAAAATATTATGAGTTAATAAATGGTTCCCAAGGTTGTGCACCTACAAAACAATGTTAGACTTGCCCTGAACAAGACAATATATGATGATTAAAGCCTCAAAACCAATGGGGAATCAGAAAGAAACCTTGTTGTCCAAAAATTGCAGCAGTATGGAAATATATATCAGTATTAAAGAAGCTATGAAAATTGCAAATTAAATCATCAAAATCAAGTGTATGATGTTGGAAAACAAAGCTAGGAATGAGTAGACAATTTTCCAATAATTAAACCAAGACTTTGATATCAAGATAGGATTGTTATTAAGTGTTACCAAAAAAAAATTATGACAGCCTTATGGATATAGAAAAAAATTTCTACATCAGCAAGTTCTGGCCTCTAAAATCAACAAGACACCCAAACAATAACCCTTCAAAAATAGATCAATTATGACAGCTTGCAAGTAAATTTCAGTGGTAGAAAAGTTCTAAAAGAGTGAGAGAGATTGAGTTTGTTTCATCCCTAATGGTTGTAGGTTAATTATTATTACAATAGGGCCTCCAATTCAATATTATTAGTGTCTTATCTATTGGGTAACAGAGTCCCTTGTTGTAGAGCTAGGGTTTATTACTCTTCTAGGGGTGTAATCCTTTTTACTCCCTAGAGAAAACAAACCTTAGCAATGATAAACTGCAAGGGTGTAATCCTTTTTACTCCTTGTAGCAACCCTTTAAAATACTTTTCAATGAAAATAAAAGAGAGATCCTTCATGGAGGGTGTATGCCTTTATACACCTCCAAGGTTTTGACAAAATAACCTTGAAATCAAGAAGAAACACATACAATTGCATAAATTCCTTACCTAATCCAAGAGATAGCATGAAAAACCCTTACTTATGAAGATATTCCAACCAATTTCCAAGAAAAAGCATCCAAGAGAGGTCACTGCCCTTCCTTCAACCAATATACAAGTAAAGCATCCATTTGCACAAGAGACAAGAGACTGAATTTCCCAAGTAGGGTGAAAATTCCACCCAAGAGTTATGTAATTCTCAAGTGAGTTATGTCTAAAATGAAAATGAGATGACCTCTATTTATATAAGGCCATATAAACCAATTTTGTCCAAATAAAATTTCAACAACAAATTAAAAGGATGTCGACCCCCTTTATTTACCTTTACAATTTACAAAAATGAAATTTACATAAAGTAAAACCCTCAAAGTGTGACGTCATGTCCTAGAAGGGTGTCATTGAGCCTCTAGATGCAAGTCGTTGGGCCTCCAAATTCGATGTGTCAATCTCTCATGCGCTATAGAGTCATGTCATGCCTCTTATTCCTTCAAAACACATCACCACATGCCTGGTGCCATCAATCCCACCAAGAAACCTAGCCTCCACATGACATCAATGCTTAGAAGGTGACTTATTAGGCCTCCAAAGGCCATCGTCCAAGTACAAAGGGATACAATTTCATCCTCTAGTATTTTCAAAGTGCCTCCAAAGGAAATTTCCATCACCTCATGTGCACAAGAGCTCTGAGGTCATATCCCCATCCCGTGGGGTATGGTGTCCATCCTTAGGGTCTTCAACCCCCCATGAAGGTCAAAATGGCACAAATCCTCCATGGAATGACTCTTCACTTGGAAAGGTCTTGCAAAGACAAACAAGTACACCCTCTAAGGGTCCAAAAGTCACGTGTATCATGATAAGTAAGTCATATTTAATAAAATAACCACCCGCAGATGTGCATTAAATCCCCCCTTTTCAAACTAAACAAATGCTTAAATACCTTATAAAATTTGCCAAATTTAAGTATGGGAGGGTTGTCATGGTGCCCTATTGGGTAGATAAATCCCCAATTCAAGGAGTGTTTCCCAAGAAGACCCTCTCTAAGTCATGCAAATGAGTATGAGGTGGATGGGGGTATAAATTTTGGGCATGGGGTTCTTGACATATTAAGGGTTCATATTGTCTCATTTATGGGTGCCTTGTAGAGGGTGTGTTGCATCCCTCGTTTGCAATGAAACCTTTTTCCAAACCCTTTATTGTTTTTAATTTATTATGGTCCAAAACATTGAGTGCTATGTGCAATGGAAAGTAAGGAGCATGACAATTCCACTTGAAGTTAGGAACACATTGAGTGTCATGTGCAAGGAAAGTAAAAGACACCACAATCGAATTCCCCCAGCAAGCAGAACATTTATTAATTATGTGTTTTTATTTTTTAAAGGTCCTTGATTTTTATGGAGAAGTGTTTCATTGCTCTCAAGACCTTTGGGAGATCATCTAGAGGGATCAATTATGGCTTTTATCTTTTCCATCTACAAAACCTCTGGGCCTTTAGCCCCTTCTTCCCATGAAATGAGGTACAAGCCCTTCTTGAGATTAATAAGCTTGAAAACCCAAGAGACGAGGAAACGAAAGGGAAGAAGTGTGGAAAGTGGTAATTATGTGAAGGAATGATACGACGACCCTTCAAGGAGACTACCTAGTAGCACCCTTTTCCAAAGGGTGAACCACTTACTAGGAAACCATGTCAATCACCAAGGTGAAATGAGGAAAAAAGTATAATTTACAGGAAAACATTTTGATAATCAAGAAAGGACTCTTTACAACATGCTCAAATGCTTCAATTATTAAAATGACACTTACCATGACATTGAACTTGTTAACTCATGAAACAAGACATGTTGTCCTTTCTAGGCCATGCTGGTGTGGTGGACATTGATATTATCGATGAATGGTGATGTGTGGTGTAAAGAGAAGCTATGTTTGCTCATCTTGCTCTCGGCACTCCAGGTCCTCAACCTGCAGGCCTCAAGACATCATCTCCTTAGTTACCGCTAGCCTGGGGGGGTGGGGGGGGGTAACAGTCCTTAGGGAAATAGTGAAAGAAAGAAACTCTTCAAGAGTAAGTATGATAGTGGTATGAATTTGGGCTTACTTCATGGCTTATGGTGTAATTAAATCCATTTCTATGAGTGCCTTTGTAGACGGATCGCTTGTTTCTTGAGATACCCTTTCATCGGTACCTTTTTCATTTCAAACCTATTAATTTCCTTTTGATACCCATTCTTGTTTTTCAATTCCCCTTTACAAGTTTCAAGCCTTATTCTTTCATTTTCTTACTGGGCTATGGTACTATTATGGTTGTGCATTCAATGCATTAGGACAAGGGGTGATTACAATTAGAGGGGCAGAGATCAAGCGAGCGCAGAGATCAAGCGGGCATGTGGCTTTTATAGGTGGCCTTTATCATTTTTTACATAGGATATACATATATAGAAGCTACATCAACCTCTGGTCCTTCAACCCCTTCTTCTCATGAGAGAATGGACCATGACCCATTACCAATTTTTGGTACACTATGAGAGGCTCCAGGATGGAAATTGTTAAGTATGGTGGGGAATATAACATTAAACGTGTGAGGGCCCCCCAGTAGTACCCC
>ML833277.1:41114-51625 GCA_009831015.1 Picea engelmannii
CCGCTCAAGGTCCATTTACAATATACAAAGTGTGCTTCATTACATCTTCACATTAATGTCTGCGCAACAAGTTCAAGGTGTTTTCAAAAATGTGTGTTGGCTTATCCAGCTGTCTTCCGCTTCCGCGTTGGCTCGCTTGATGAGTCGGTGATGCTACTGCATCATACTCCCTCACTTGAAAAATTTCATGGGCTCCTATCCATGAGATCCTGCACGGTCTGTCCATGCTTCTGTATTTCTGCTTCAGTCTCCCAGCTGGCATCTTCCACTGGGTGGTTCTTCCATTTGACCAGATACTCATAGTATTCTTTCCTCCTGGTCTTCCTACCCACTCTCTTGTCCAGTATGCATTCCATCTGCGGCTTCTCTGCAACTGGCATCTGTTCCATCCACTGGATCACTGGCTCCTCAGCTCCATTCTTTGCTTCTCCAGCCCTGTATGGGTATAAATCTGTGATATTGAATATCGGAGATATTCCGATCCCATCGGGTAGTTCAATCTCATAAGCATTCTCCCCGAATTTTCTCAAGACCTTACATGGTCTGATTTTCTTCATCTTTAGCTTATTGTATGTTCCCCTCGGGAACCTCTCTTTCCTCAAATGTACCAGAACTAGATCACCAACTTCAAACTGAAGTTGTCTTCTATGCTGATCTGCTCTGCGCTTGTACTCCTGGCTTGATTCCAGCAATCGCTCCTTCACCCTACTGTGAAGTTCTTTCATCGCCTGTGTGAATTCTTCGGCACTTGCGCTGCTAGTCGTAGTCCATTCTGAATCCCTCAGTTCAAACACTCCTCTCGGTTGCATGCCATACACAATATGAAATGGACTCCGGCCTGTGCTCCGATTTACTGAGTTGTTATAAGCAAACTCTGCCTGTGGCAATATACTATCCCACTGGCTGTGGTGCTCTGTCACCAAGCTTCTCAACAAGTCTACCGGACTTATGTTGACCACTTTTGTCTGTCCATCCTTCTGAGGATGATAAGTTGAACTAAACATCAAATTAGTCCCCAGCTTCTTCCATAAGGTCCTCCAAAAATGCCCGATGAATTTCGTGTCTCTGTCCGAAACTATACTCTTCGGCAACCCATGAAGTCGAACGACCTCCTTGAAAAACAGATTTGCAATATGAGTCGCATCGCTGGTTTTTTGGCATGGGATAAAATGTGCCATCTTGGAAAACCTATCCACTACTACAAAGACAGAATCAAATCCTCTTTGCGTCCTTGGCAATCCCAATACAAAATCCATGCTAATCGCCTCCCACGGCCTCTCTGGTACGGGTAATGGCTGATAAAGTCCTGCATTCTATTTCCTTCCCTTTGAATGCTGGCAAATATAGCATCTTTCAACAAATATCTTGACATATGCTCGCATTCCTGGCCAAAAATATGATTCATTCAGCTTCGCGAATGTTTTGTCATGGCCAAAGTGTCCTGCCAATCCACCACTGTGTTTCTCCTTTAACAAGTTCTCCCTCATGGAGCAATTTGGAATACACAGTTGATTGCCTCTGAACAGCAATCCCTCCTGGATCATATAGTCTATCCAAGGATTCCTATCTCTGAGAACTGGATTCTCAGTTGCTTCATACGCTTCTGCAAAATCTGCATCACCTGCATACATGTCTCTGAGATCATCAAAACCCAATGTTTTGACCTTGAACTCCTGCATCAACAAACATTTCCTGCTCAAAGCATCAGCCACTTTGTTAGCAGTACCCAAAATATGCTTAATTACAAAAGTGAAATTCTGCATATACTCAACCCATTTGGCATGTTTCTGATTCAACTTCTCATGTTGAGTCACAAAATGTAGTGCATGATTGTCACTGTACAATACAAATTCCTTTGGGATCAAGTAATGCCTCCACTTCTTCAGTGCCTGGATGATAGCATAAAATTCCTTGTCGTATGTGGAGTATTTCACATTTGCCTCATTCAACTTCTCACTGAAATATGTGATCGGTCTGTCTTCCTAACTCAAGACCGCTCCTATGGCAAACCCGCTTGCGTCAAATTTCACTTGAAACGTCTTCAGGAAATCCAGCAACACCAAAACTAGTTGTTCCGTGATCTTCTGCTTCAACAGATTGAAGATTTTCTCAGCCTCCGTTGTCTAGTGAAAAGACTTATGCAGCTTCTTCACTGTATCCATCATCTCTGCGCTAATTCCACTAAAATTCCTAATGAACTTTCGGTATAAACTAGCTAACCCGTGAAAACTTCTCACCTCAAAGATATTCCTCGGTGATGGCCAATTCTTGATTACTTCCACCTTATCTGGATCCATCCTCAACTCATTAGCCAAAATAACGAACCCCAAGTAAATGAGCTCTGTCTTCATAAATGAGGACTTCTTCATATTTATCAACAGCTTATCCTGTTGTAGCTTCTTCATCACAATGGCCAAATGCTTCAGATGCTTTGCCACTGATTTACTATAAATCAGTATGTCGTCCAAATACACAATGACGAACTTCCCGATGAAATCCCTCATGACTTCATTCATCAACCTCATGAAGGTACTTGGCACATTTGTTAAGATAAACGGCATAACTAGCCATTCATACAAACCTTCTTTTGTCTTGAATGCTATCTTCCATTCATCACCTTCTCTCATGCGAATCTGGTGATATCCTCTCTTCAAATCGATCTTTGAAAAAAAAAATTGATCCACTTAAGCAATCCATCAGATCATCCATCCTCGGCAATGGAAACCTGTACCTGATGGTTATTTTGTTGATTTCCCTCGAGTCGGTACACATTCTCCAACCCCCATCTTTCTTTGGACTGAGTACTATCGGAATAGCACATGGACTCAAGCTTTCCCTGACCAAACCTTTGTCCAACAAATCCTGGACCTGCTTCTTGACCTCTTCATTCTCTTGTGATGTCAACCTGTACGCGGATTTGTTCGTCAAACTAGCCCCTGGTATGAGATCAATATGATGACTCAAACGAACGAGGTAAGTCATCCACTCTTGTGCTAGTCAGAACAATCCTCGGCTTCCTGACCACAAAGAATTGTGGATCTTCTTTCTTCTTAACCTCAATAAGAAGTTCCTTCCCACTCATGAGAAGTATTGTGTTGCTTACTTCCGGGTTCACCTCCTTATCCTTTATCAAAAGCAACATATGGGTTCTCCCATTCTTCTCTAAAGTATATGTGTTCATCCTCCCATCATGAACCACATTTCTGTCATATTTCCATGGTCTACCCAGAAAAAAATGACAAACATCCATGGTAAGAACATCACACAAGATCTTACCATTATAACCCCCTATCTTGAATTCAACCATGCATTGTTTAGTAACAGTTACCTGGTGTCCTTTCTGTAGCCACGAAACTTTGTATGGGCTTGGATGATCAGTCGTCTCCAGCTCCAGCTTCTCTACCATCTCTGTGGATACGAGATTATCCGTGCTACCACTGTCCACAATGACCTTGCATACCTTGTCCTTAGTCTTGCAAGCTTTTCTGAAAAGTCTGGTCCTTTGGACTAAGCTTTCCACCTCCTTCTCGGGTGTCAAAAGGACTTTTCGCATCATAAGCGATCTTTTGCCTTCTATGTCTTCTGCCTCAACATCTTGCCTCTGCGCTTCGGTGATGTGAGCTTCTCCACTATCCTTCTTTTTCTCCAGACACTCGAATGACTTGTGCCCATTTTTCCCACACATGAAGCAAGTGATTACTCCACCTCTTCCTCTTCCTCTACCTCTGGTACGAGGAAAAGTGTTGTTGTCAGCATATCCTCCACTCTGCTCTGTATGTTTCCCTCTTTTTTCAACGTATGGCCCCCGCTGTGAGGTTCCACCTCTCTCTGCACGAGTCTTTGGTTTCTTCCATTCTTCCTTGGGCTTCTCGTATTTGTCCTGGGCAACTTCTTTGCCTCTGGGCTGACTTCTGCCTCGACCCCTCTAACTCTATTTATGGCTCAGCTTCTCTTCTTCTTTCAGAGCCATTTGGTAAGCATCTTCCACCGTTCTGATGGTTACCATACTCATCTCGTCCTGGATATCATATCTCATGCCATTCATATACCTAGCAACCTTCTCATCATCGCTCTCCCAATGACCTACCCTGATGTTCAGTCGATATAATTCCTCAGTGTACTCTTTCACCGTCATCAGCTTCTATCTCAGGTTCTGCATTCTCCTGAACAGAGTGATTTGATAGTCTCTTGGGATGAACTTTGCCTTCATCTTTGCAATCATTCGATCCCAACTCCTAATTTTCTGCTTACCTTTGCAGCATCTATCTGCTTGTAGCTCGTCCCACCATAATGCTACATGTCCCTTCAAGCGCGTAATAGCATGCTTGACTTTCTTGTCCTCTTTGACATCTTCATATTCGAAGTATGTATCTAGAGCTCTAATCCAATATAGAATCTCTTCTGCATCCAGATTCCCCTCATAAACTAGAATGTCCATCTTTGCCTTTGCACCCATCCTGGCAATAGCTTTGATCAAACGCTCGTTTGATGCATCTTTGGCTGCAACTTCTTCTTCACATTCAGCCTCAATCTCGCTTTCGGAATCACTCAGATCCCCTGCACTTGTTGTGCGTCTTTGCGTCGTCTCCATGTCTTCAAGTCTTGCTCGGAGATCTCTCATCTGTCTCTCCATTTCTGGATTTGTTACCTGCCTGCCTCTTCTCCGCACTTCCCTATCCTCTGGATCAGGTGATTGCCTATCTCTCCTTGGTGGCATGGCGAATTCTCCTGTTCTCTGCTACAAAAAGCAAAGAAATTTTCTCTCTCTAATACCACTTGACAGCAACGCGGCCCCTTCACCACCCGCAAGTCGGAAGGTCCACGCGCACACACAGGATCTTCTCTTATGTCGGCCAGAAGAACTCAAAGGTTCTTCTATTTCCCTATCGGGAAATCTTCCCCCACAGAATTATCACTCGATCCCCTTTCTTTGTTTGTCGGGGAATCGGAACTCGCGACTTCACAAGTTCAAAGGTCGATCAATTGGCTCTCAGATCGCCGAGACCCAATACCTCAGTCAACGCTGACCTTATCTTTACCCTGTCGGGACTTCTGCGCTATCACGATCTCGCCACTCGCGATATCAAGCACTTGGTTTTCCGACTTCCGAGTCCCGAGGTACCGAAACTCTGATGAGCTCGCGGCTTCGATTTTTCCACGGTCCCGTCACCTCGTCGGGACTTCAAAATTTGTGAGTTCGTGAATCTTGATGTCCAATGCTCAAGACTTCTCGCTACGAAATCTCGATAGCTCGTGCCACCTGTACTCCACTAACTCCAATGTGGCCCACGTTATCCTTTAACTGACGGGAAATCGCGGATTGCGATTTCGCAAGTCCTAATTTCAATTTTGTGGGTTTCAACCTACGAAACCCTGATACACGATATACGTATAGATCCAACGGCCCTTGTGGCTAGGATCAACGGCCTGCCCCTCCTGAGCCTTTCACCTCTTGGGAATATCTGCAGTATCTCCCTTGCACCTCCGCAAGATCTAACGGCCCTCGGAACTTCATGAAATCTCCTCAGAGGATTTCGATCGTCCGTTCTCCTTTTCGTAAACCACTGAACGACTAAGTGTTCCTCTGCGGAACTTGTCCACCTGCGCGTAACTTGCGACGCTCCTTGCAAACCTTCAAGGCACAATTTCACTTCACTATCTTTTTGAAAAAACTCAAAGGCCTATCCCTCCTGAGCTTCCCCACGACTCTCAAGTCATTCAGAAAGCCTCTCGAACACACTCCTTGCGGAAAACCTTCAACAAATTCTAAGTATTGAAGTTTCCTCGACCCTGCGCATGCCTACAGTAACAGTCTTTCAACTTCCTACTCAGGTTCGCAACCCTAAGACTTTACCTGGCCTGCGCACTCCTTGCACGGCTCCTGTGCCCAACTGTACTTCTGGGTGAACGAGAACAAGAGTTAAACTACCTGAGCCTCCGTCAACGCACTCCTTGCGGACGTTTTCTACTGCACTCCTTGCAGGAATCCTCTGGCTCAAATAGAGAAACAATTGAAACTCATTCTTCCTTCCCTTCAGACTTCAAACTCAACATGAAATCACATACATAGCATATAAAAGAAAATGTATAACAAGAAGCAAACATCAACTGAGCATAACATCAATACACAGAGAACGGACACATAACCATGAATTTGAATCAAAGCTTCTTGTATTAATTCAAATATCAACACATGGGTTTTCTCTACACAGCTCTCTGCGTGCTCTTGCTCTCTCATGCTTCTGAAATCAATCTATTTCTAGGCTAATGTTACAATAATATAATGAGGGTGTCTATATCTGTTTTCCCTCCTGCCTTCTAAAACTGTCTAATCTATGAGTTAAAATCCTATCTACCTGCATTAACTATTTTAAATGTCGGATACCTACTAAAGGACAAGAGTTATCTGCTCAAGGTCCATTTACAATATACAAAGTGCGCTTCTTTAAATCTTCACATTAATGTATGCGCAACAAGTTCAAGGTGTTTTCAAAAATGTGTGCTGGCTTATCCAGTTGTCTTTTGCTTCCGCGCTGGCTCGCTTGATGAGTCGGTGATGCTCCTACATCAGTCCCTCAAAGAACCATGTCAAGGCCATCCAAAACAAAGCAAAATACAAGACAAGGTAAACCAATTCTCATAAGATATATTAGTCCTTGAATCTTCAAAGTAAGTTGTTACTTAAGATATAATCCATGTAAACAATTCATCTTACTATCCCCTTCAAGTATCACACCCCCCAGGACCTCTTGTGAGTTGGAAAGTTTGAATATGGGAGAGCCTTCATCCAACCCTGTTAGGTGTGCCAACCAATAAAGTGAAATTAAAGACCCAAGTAAAGGAATAGGTCCTTGTTATCGCACAGTTTGCAGTTTGGGAAAATCCCAACCCAATCCATAAGTGTGTGACACAACTAGAAACACCTATCACTTTCACCGCAATAAATGTCCCCTCGTTTTAGTGAAGGACAAATCCAACACAAGGGAGGCCTCTCAGGTGACCCTAGGGAGATTTGGATGGGAGAAGCAAAGAGATTGAAGAGTTCCCATATAGGTAAAGTTCAAGGATAGGAATTAGGCTTGAGAAAAAATATTATGAGTTAATAAATGGTTCCCAAGGTTGTGCACCTACAAAACAATGTTAGACTTGCCCTGAACAAGACAATATATGATGATTAAAGCCTCAAAACCAATGGGGAATCAGAAAGAAACCTTGTTGTCCAAAAATTGCAGCAGTATGGAAATATATATCAGTATTAAAGAAGCTATGAAAATTGCAAATTAAATCATCAAAATCAAGTGTATGATGTTGGAAAACAAAGCTAGGAATGAGTAGACAATTTTCCAATAATTAAACCAAGACTTTGATATCAAGATAGGATTGTTATTAAGTGTTACCAAAAAAAAATTATGACAGCCTTATGGATATAGAAAAAAATTTCTACATCAGCAAGTTCTGGCCTCTAAAATCAACAAGACACCCAAACAATAACCCTTCAAAAATAGATCAATTATGACAGCTTGCAAGTAAATTTCAGTGGTAGAAAAGTTCTAAAAGAGTGAGAGAGATTGAGTTTGTTTCATCCCTAATGGTTGTAGGTTAATTATTATTACAATAGGGCCTCCAATTCAATATTATTAGTGTCTTATCTATTGGGTAACAGAGTCCCTTGTTGTAGAGCTAGGGTTTATTACTCTTCTAGGGGTGTAATCCTTTTTACTCCCTAGAGAAAACAAACCTTAGCAATGATAAACTGCAAGGGTGTAATCCTTTTTACTCCTTGTAGCAACCCTTTAAAATACTTTTCAATGAAAATAAAAGAGAGATCCTTCATGGAGGGTGTATGCCTTTATACACCTCCAAGGTTTTGACAAAATAACCTTGAAATCAAGAAGAAACACATACAATTGCATAAATTCCTTACCTAATCCAAGAGATAGCATGAAAAACCCTTACTTATGAAGATATTCCAACCAATTTCCAAGAAAAAGCATCCAAGAGAGGTCACTGCCCTTCCTTCAACCAATATACAAGTAAAGCATCCATTTGCACAAGAGACAAGAGACTGAATTTCCCAAGTAGGGTGAAAATTCCACCCAAGAGTTATGTAATTCTCAAGTGAGTTATGTCTAAAATGAAAATGAGATGACCTCTATTTATATAAGGCCATATAAACCAATTTTGTCCAAATAAAATTTCAACAACAAATTAAAAGGATGTCGACCCCCTTTATTTACCTTTACAATTTACAAAAATGAAATTTACATAAAGTAAAACCCTCAAAGTGTGACGTCATGTCCTAGAAGGGTGTCATTGAGCCTCTAGATGCAAGTCGTTGGGCCTCCAAATTCGATGTGTCAATCTCTCATGCGCTATAGAGTCATGTCATGCCTCTTATTCCTTCAAAACACATCACCACATGCCTGGTGCCATCAATCCCACCAAGAAACCTAGCCTCCACATGACATCAATGCTTAGAAGGTGACTTATTAGGCCTCCAAAGGCCATCGTCCAAGTACAAAGGGATACAATTTCATCCTCTAGTATTTTCAAAGTGCCTCCAAAGGAAATTTCCATCACCTCATGTGCACAAGAGCTCTGAGGTCATATCCCCATCCCGTGGGGTATGGTGTCCATCCTTAGGGTCTTCAACCCCCCATGAAGGTCAAAATGGCACAAATCCTCCATGGAATGACTCTTCACTTGGAAAGGTCTTGCAAAGACAAACAAGTACACCCTCTAAGGGTCCAAAAGTCACGTGTATCATGATAAGTAAGTCATATTTAATAAAATAACCACCCGCAGATGTGCATTAAATCCCCCCTTTTCAAACTAAACAAATGCTTAAATACCTTATAAAATTTGCCAAATTTAAGTATGGGAGGGTTGTCATGGTGCCCTATTGGGTAGATAAATCCCCAATTCAAGGAGTGTTTCCCAAGAAGACCCTCTCTAAGTCATGCAAATGAGTATGAGGTGGATGGGGGTATAAATTTTGGGCATGGGGTTCTTGACATATTAAGGGTTCATATTGTCTCATTTATGGGTGCCTTGTAGAGGGTGTGTTGCATCCCTCGTTTGCAATGAAACCTTTTTCCAAACCCTTTATTGTTTTTAATTTATTATGGTCCAAAACATTGAGTGCTATGTGCAATGGAAAGTAAGGAGCATGACAATTCCACTTGAAGTTAGGAACACATTGAGTGTCATGTGCAAGGAAAGTAAAAGACACCACAATCGAATTCCCCCAGCAAGCAGAACATTTATTAATTATGTGTTTTTATTTTTTAAAGGTCCTTGATTTTTATGGAGAAGTGTTTCATTGCTCTCAAGACCTTTGGGAGATCATCTAGAGGGATCAATTATGGCTTTTATCTTTTCCATCTACAAAACCTCTGGGCCTTTAGCCCCTTCTTCCCATGAAATGAGGTACAAGCCCTTCTTGAGATTAATAAGCTTGAAAACCCAAGAGACGAGGAAACGAAAGGGAAGAAGTGTGGAAAGTGGTAATTATGTGAAGGAATGATACGACGACCCTTCAAGGAGACTACCTAGTAGCACCCTTTTCCAAAGGGTGAACCACTTACTAGGAAACCATGTCAATCACCAAGGTGAAATGAGGAAAAAAGTATAATTTACAGGAAAACATTTTGATAATCAAGAAAGGACTCTTTACAACATGCTCAAATGCTTCAATTATTAAAATGACACTTACCATGACATTGAACTTGTTAACTCATGAAACAAGACATGTTGTCCTTTCTAGGCCATGCTGGTGTGGTGGACATTGATATTATCGATGAATGGTGATGTGTGGTGTAAAGAGAAGCTATGTTTGCTCATCTTGCTCTCGGCACTCCAGGTCCTCAACCTGCAGGCCTCAAGACATCATCTCCTTAGTTACCGCTAGCCTGGGGGGGTGGGGGGGGGTAACAGTCCTTAGGGAAATAGTGAAAGAAAGAAACTCTTCAAGAGTAAGTATGATAGTGGTATGAATTTGGGCTTACTTCATGGCTTATGGTGTAATTAAATCCATTTCTATGAGTGCCTTTGTAGACGGATCGCTTGTTTCTTGAGATACCCTTTCATCGGTACCTTTTTCATTTCAAACCTATTAATTTCCTTTTGATACCCATTCTTGTTTTTCAATTCCCCTTTACAAGTTTCAAGCCTTATTCTTTCATTTTCTTACTGGGCTATGGTACTATTATGGTTGTGCATTCAATGCATTAGGACAAGGGGTGATTACAATTAGAGGGGCAGAGATCAAGCGAGCGCAGAGATCAAGCGGGCATGTGGCTTTTATAGGTGGCCTTTATCATTTTTTACATAGGATATACATATATAGAAGCTACATCAACCTCTGGTCCTTCAACCCCTTCTTCTCATGAGAGAATGGACCATGACCCATTACCAATTTTTGGTACACTATGAGAGGCTCCAGGATGGAAATTGTTAAGTATGGTGGGGAATATAACATTAAACGTGTGAGGGCCCCCCAGTAGTACCCC
>ML833278.1:0-18725 GCA_009831015.1 Picea engelmannii
AGATGATTACAATGAGGCTCTGAAGGCCTTTTACAATAAAAAGGAATGTCAAAAACCCTAGACATCCAAAAACCTAACCCTAGGAGATGAAGCGCCAAAAGTCATGTGGGCCCCGTTTGAGTAAGTTAGTACATCAACTTCCCGAGGTTGTAACTTTTGCATACAATCTTTGTTTTAGGTGCATGATAGACCATTGGAAAGGACTAACCAAGAAGAAAAAAAATTATTGTCCCAAGTCATTTATTTGGTAGTCACCTCGGCCCCAAATCCCCAAAAAATGTCGTTTAGGCCCTCAAAACGACCCCAAAATTTTGGAACCCGAAAAATGGCCGAAAACCTGCCAAGGTGGTGTTAGCGTCGGAAGTCACTCTTGGATTGCAGTAGGAGCCGAGCCCAACACCCATCAGTTTAATGTCACGATTTGTTTATAAAAGGATGATCAAATGGAAGCAAACTCAGAACGATATCGTCTCAACTCTGAAACTAGGCCAGGCATGCATAGGCAAGTGAGGTCTTAGATAAACTTCAAACAGTGAGTTTCACTAAGGGTGAGCAGGGGGAAGACTTGTATGAGAAGAGTGCGAGGGTCTGTCGTAAACATCAGGTTCCTAACAAACTGGAGAAGAAAGCATCCAAACACAAGATCCTCTTACATTCAAACACAGAAGACCAGAGAATACAATAATGTAACAACAAATCCTTTATCATAACATAACTGCAACAATTCATGCGAATCATTCGATCATGAACTCTCTGGTATGAGACGAAAACATAGACGGAGTAAGGAAACTGTTTGTCATAAAACAAGAAATCTCAAATACAGATGCACAACCAGGAAACTAGAATGGTTGTTAAAACTTTACAGTCGGGAGATTTGCTCTACCATCGATAGATACAAAAATGGAAAAAACGCCTACATATACTCGAAACAAAAACAACAAAAAAATCGAGACGTTGCATTAAAACTTTGCGTCTGCATGGATTCTGACAATATGCACTTGCAGTCTCTGAATGATCATGCACCTATGGCAGACGCAACCGAACTCCTGATAGTTTCGTGGGCGAATCGACGTTCCTTTAATTCATCACCGGACTTTCCCATTATGGCGGAGGCGATGTCTAACCACCACCAACTACCTCAATAACTGCTTCATTGGGATTGAAGATGGCCTGGCCAACTCGCCACCTTTGGGACGTGGAAGACCCTTCACACTGCCACCTGGATTAGCTAAACGGTCTGATACATAGGCATGGATGCCAGCGCGAAGGATGGGGCACATAACGGGAGCGGTTGTGCCAAAACTATGAGGGTGAGATACGAAGTGATGAGGCATGAGAGAACTTACAGGGGAAAGCACATGGCAGAAGGAAATAAGCGGAGGGGGTAGGAGACGAGATATAATCGGGCACATTTTAGTGGGAGGCTGACGTGGAAGGGAGCGGGACATATGGCAGGCGGTGAGTGGATGATGAGATGGGGAAGGGACCACCCAACCAGAAGAGAGGAGACGGACAGATGTCGTAGGATGAGGAAGGGGCTAAAGGGAGCAAGCCTCATCGCACGGTCAGGTGGATAACATATGGCAAGATGACACGACAAGGAAGGGGGCCCCACATTGATTAAACGCAGAAAGACAGAGGATGTCCAGATTGCCTGTGTGTCATTGATTCGGGCGCTCAAATCACAGCCGTTGGAGAGATGCGTCTTCGATTCCGGATCCCCCCCTTCGCTTAAAGGTAGAAAGGTGGGGAGGGTCCGGAATTACCCTGCGTGTCATTGATCTGGGCGCTTCGATCGCAACCATTGAAGAAGTGCACCCTCGATTCCGGACCCCCCCCCCTCCGCTTAAAGGTAGAAAGGCGGGGGGGCTCCAGAATCCTTTGTGCGTCGTTGATCCGGGTGCGCGAGTTACTACCATCCAAACTTGCTTTCCGCTAACCACAGACGCATTTTGATTCCAGTACTTAGGGTAAGTGGGTTTTTAACCCACTCCTTTGCATTCTAACCCACCTTACAATAAATGTCGCTAACAGGTGGAAAACTATTTTTCGAGCCATTGGAATAGGTGGGTGGCCACTGACATCCACTTGGATCAATCCTCCCTCATGAAGAAATGGTCTCCATTGTGTTGAGTTTCCCCATCATATGAGGAAATTTCTATTGAATTTGGCCCTGGGTGAGCCACTTGCCTTGATGCAGGACCTTCCCTTCTTTGATGACTCAATAAAGTTGGATCCTTTGCTGTCGAGTGCCCTTGATATGTGTGTCCACAATATGATCACTAAATTCCTTTTTCATGCAGCTAAGGTTGAGCTCTATTCGTGTCAACTTCTCTACTATCTCTGAGGTGTCCAATAATGGTGGGAAATATGGCTAAAGGAGAGCCACGTTGAATAATGGGTGCAGGCCAAGGAAAGGGGGAATGTTGAGCTCAAAATCATTGTCACCCAGAACCTTGGTGATGGTGTACAAACCATAATGGGGTGGGTGAATCTTCCGATGGGGTCCTATAATATGTTCTTTCTGCAAGTGCAACCAAAATTTGTCGCCCACCTGAAACTTATGTGGCACCCAATGTTGATCATGACATTTCTTATACTTGGAATTAGACTTTTGTAGAATATCCTGAACCTGTTGGCGGATGTGCTGGATCTGCTCAATGAAGTGGGTGGATTTGTCAGCTTCTGTTAGAAAAGGGGACAAGTCGTCTGAGGTGGTCGCCAGGCATAGTGTAACATACATGGGGCCCAATGGTCAAAATCCCAACCCCACCTGAAAGGGGTTGTGGACAGTTGAGCTATGCAGGGATCGATTGTAGCTATGTTGGACATAAAGAAGACTCTCATCCCATGTGCATGCATGTTTTGAATTGTACATGTGCATTATATGTACAACCATCTGATTGACGACCTCAGTTTCACCATCTATCTGGGGGTGGAAGGTAGTGTATTTGGTGAGCTTGGTATCCAACAATGACCATAGACTCAACCAAAATGTACTGAGGAACCAATTGTCACGGTATGAGATAATGGTTTGTGGGATCCCAAAATTTACCCATACACATTCAAAGAAAATCTTGGAAGTGGATTATGTTGTGATGCTCATCTTGTAGGCGGCTAGAATCGCCATCTTGGTAAAACAATCAACAACAAAAAAAACACACCCATTTCCCCTGTTGGTGGACGGGAGGCTTGACATGTAGTCCATTGATATGGATTCCCATGACTTGTTAGGAGTAGGAAGAGGGGTGTATAGGTCTTGTTTCTTAGTGGTCAGTTTGTCAATAGTGCAAGCGGTGCAGGACCTAATATACTTGTCAACATCATGTCGATGTTTCTGCCTGTAGAAATGTTTATGCAACACTGCCACTGTCTTTTCGATGCCAAAGTGTCCTGCCACCTGACTGTATCGAGATTCCCAAATCAACTTCACGTGCTCGCTTAAAGGAACACAGAGATGGCCCAGATGACACAACAACCCGTCCTGAAGATGGAAATTAGTGACCACTGAGCTGGCACCCAACATTTGGTAGGTGGTGAACAAGTCAGGGCATGTCTCATAGAGGCGGGGCCATCCAGAGGTCTCGTGGCTGCAAGATTCTATCACCTTGGTGAGTGTCATGATTGGAGGTCAGTTGAGGCAATCAACAACTCGGTTGGTACTTCCTATTTTGTATTTGATGTTGAGCTGGAACTATTGTAAGTATGTTGACCACTTCTGATGGCAATCATTCTGCAATTTCCCTTGGGTCTGCATGAACTTTAGTGGCTTGTGATCAGTGTGGATGATTGTCTCCTTCCCAAGAATGTAATGTCTCTACTGGCGATAGGCTTGCACAATGGAGTACATTTCTTTGTCATAAGTAGAGTACTTATGGACAACATTTGATATTGTCTCAATATGATATTCCACGGGGTGGTTGTGTTGAGTGAGAATGGCGCCCACAACATAGTCCAAAGCATCTATCTCAATCTCAAAGGGATGTTGCAGGTCTGGTAATGAAAGTATTGGGGATGAGCACAAACTCTTATAAAAGTCATCGAAGGCTTGTTGTTGGGACAGTCCCCACACAAATTTTTCCTTACCACTCCTAGTTACCTGGCTGAGGGCCCATGCGATATGAGAGAATCCCAACATGAACTTGCAATAGAAATTTGCAAGCCCCAAGAAGCTCTAAAGTTCAGTGAGTGTGGTTGGGGATGGCCAATCATGGATGAATTCGATATTGGCTGGATCCACATGCACACCATGTTGATCAATGATGTATCCTAAGTAATGGACCCTGTCCATGCCGAAGGAGATTTTTTCCAAGTTTCCATATAGTTTGTGTTGCCGCAGGGTGAGAAAAACCTACTGAATATGATGCAAGTGTTCTACCCAAGTCTTTTTGTAGATGAGAATTTCATATAGATACACCACTACAAAAGTATTGGTGAAATGTCATAGCATATTTTCCATCATCCTCATAAATGTTTCTAGAGCATTTTTCAAACCAAAGGGCATGACCAACCATTCAAAAATACCTTCTTTTGACTTGAAGGCAGTCTTCCATACATCTGTCTGTTCTATTGGGACCTGGTGGTAGCCAGACTTCAGATCAATATTACTGAAGTATTTCCCCCCGTGAGCTGATCAAGGAGGTCGTTGATTCAAGGAATTGGGTACCGGTTTCAAACTGTGATTTTATTTAGAGCCCGACAATCAATGTAGAGTCACCAATTCCCATCTTTCTTATGCACCAGCACGATTGGGCTCCCACAAGGTGATGAGATGGGATGGATGTTCCCCTTGTGGAACAGTTCTTGGATATACCTCTTTATCTCCTCATTTTCTCATAGAGAGTGGCAGTAGACTGGCCCATTGGGTAGCAGTGTTCCTGGGGTCAGATCAATGGGATGCTTGACCTGGTAGTGCAGAGGTACCTCGGTAGGAGAGGAGTGGAAATCTGAGTATTCTTCCATGAACTTATCCACTTGCTTCTGTTGTGTGGAGTAATCAGTCATGGAGGCGCTGGATATGGCTGTGATATTTCTCTCACTCTGAGAGTGAATCAAGAAGAAGACAAATTTCTCGGTCTGAGACATGACCTTCCTACAGTTCTTGGTTGATATCAAGGAAATAGCACTAGGAGGGACTGCCTCGAGTATCTTGTTCAAAGTAATAATAACACTACAAAGCCTAAAATCATATACAACATGATGTTTCCATAAATAAGGTTGGCCCAAAAGAACATTACAGAGGAGCAACATCACACAATACCTCTTCTTTGAAGGGTTAGATGTCATACAATAGTCAACGTTGTTGGCTAACACAGAGATCGCTTCCTTGGTGGAGCCATCCAATGGTGTAGGGTTATGGGTGAAACATTTTTGGCAGGGCTAGATGCTTGACAACCTCTCCTGAGATGAGGTTCTTTTGGATACTGCCATCAACAATGAAGTTCAACGAGGTTCCTTTTACCCACATCTGTGAATGGAAGAGGCTCTCTCCTTCTTCTGTCTCGTCTGGTTCACTAGGTTGGAGCTTGGTGCTAGCAACGGTGGCACGGGGTTCCATGTCAATGATAAGTCTTTCCCTTTCTAGTTCTGACTCAGAGTCAGAACCCACATCTGATTCAGAGGCTTTCACTTCGGCCACCAATGACTACTTTGAGTGGTATTCAACAGTGTTATGCCAAGGGATCTTATGGAAGTCTCACCATTTCCTAGTATCTTTCTTTGTCTTTCCGGTGTCCTTCTTTGCTTGCATCTTGGAATGGTTGTCTTGATACTTTCCATATTTTCTTTTTCCTTTGTTCTGAGGGTTGCGACCGCCCTTTCCTAGCTTTTGCTGTGAGCGGTTCCCATGCCCAAATTGTCATGCTTTTGTTTGAGCTTTTGTTCGATTTTGACAACATATCAGTAGGTTGCGACCAAGGACAAGATATCCAGAAATTTCATTTTAGTCTGGATGTATCTATGCAGAGCACCATGATACTTGAGCACCAGATGTCGCTCTAATTCTTTGATACCCAGCTTGGTGCGCAAGGTATGGAAGATATTTGTGAACTCTAGCACTACTTGGTCTCTTTCTTTCCACAGTGTGGTCCATTTGGTATACAAGTCGTCATAACTTCCGACAAGGTAGTATTGTTCCTTAATTGAATCCCTAAAGGATTCAAAAGTGGTTGCAATTGTAAATAATGAGGGTTCCTATGTTTCCTTTTTCTCACAGAAAGTCTCCCACCAATCTTTGACATGGGGATCGACTTTGAGGAGCGCAAAAGTAATCTTTTATCTATTCGAAAACTCATGGACAAAAAAATACCCTTCTAGTAGATTCAACCACTTGTATAAAACATATGCGTCTATCTGACCTTCAAATATAGGAATATAGAAGTTGATTTATACCTTGAAGGGGGCGGAACCTCCGCTCGAGGAAGATGCGTCGCCTGTTGGTAGTCACTGAAGGATTTGCATGAAACTATCCATCATCTCATTCCTTTGTTGCATGAGATATTCCTCAAGAAAAATTTTGAAAGGATCTCTTGTCATGTCGTATTTCTTTTCTCCTACCATGAGAGGTCGCTTGGGAGTGCAAGAGATTTTTTCCTCGAGAGAAACAAGCTCGAGACCCACTTCTTTGTACCCCAACCTCGTTGGGGACATGCATTAAGATGACAAGGAGAAAACGACTTTGATACCATTGATCCATATTTTATGAGAAGAACGAAATGAATACAGATTATTAAAAGATGCTTAACACAGAATAACAGAGATACAGTAAAACTGGTTTTCTATTCAATAAGGAAATAAGTTGAAACTGTAAAATGCATGGGAAAACAAGCTTGTTGGAATGGTGGCGGCTTATCTCTGAGAAGAGATGTGACGACTGTGCTCATTCACAAATATGATTACAATGAGGCTCTAAAGGCATTTTTACAATAAACTAGAATTTCAAAAACCCTAGACATCCAAAAACCTAACCCTAGGAGATGAAGCGCAAAATTCATGTGGGCCCCGTTTGGGTAAGTTAGTACATCAACTTCCCAGGGTCATAATGTTTGCATACAATATCCATTTCAAGCACATGATAGCCAATTGGAAAGGTCTAACCAAGAAGAATGATTTTTTATTGGCCCGGCTCAGTGTCATTGGCAGTCACCTAGGCCCCAAATCCCCAAAAAACGTCGTTTAGGGCCTCAAAACTGCCAAAGAAGTTTGGAACCTGAAAAACTGTCGAAAAACTACCGAAAAACTACCAAGGTGGAAAAGTGTTTTTCTAGCCAGTGGAATAGGTGGGTGGCCACCGATGTCCGCCTAGATCAAGAAATGTGACAGCTACGCTCATTTGCAAGAAGATGAGTACAATGAGGCTCTGAAGGCCTTTCTTCAATAAACATGAATGCCAAAACCCTAGACATCCAAAAACCTAACCCTAGGAGATGAAGCACCAAACATCATGTGGGCCTCATTGGGGTAAGTTAGTACATCAACTTCCTGGGGTCATAACTTTTGCATGTGATCTTTGTTTTAGGCATGTGATAGCCCATTGGAAATGTATTTTCGAGAAATACACATTATGTTATGAAACTCTGACTCTGTCAACAATTCGATTGTGGAAAGCCCAAAAAACATTGTTTAGGGCCTCAAAATATCTCCAAAATTATATAAAGATGTACTGAAATGAAAACTTCCAACAGAAGCCAGTTGGAATAGGTGGGTGGCCACCAATATTCACTTGGATGTTGTGTAGGGCTTCAATACAGCCTCGTAAGTGTGTAATCCATAATTACAAAGATATTTTACCTTTATAGAGAACCGTGTTGATCCAGGTGGATATCGGTGGCCACCCACCTATTCCATGGGCTCGAAAAAATATTTTTCCATTTTTTGGCAGTTTTTCGGGTTCCAAACTTTCGGGGTTGTTTTGAGGCCCTAAACGACGCTTTTTTGGGATTTGGGGCCCAAGTGACTATTAAAGGCACTAACCTAGGCCAGTAAAAAATCGTTCTGCTCGGTTATACCTTTCCAACGATGTATCGAGCTCCCCAAATGGAGATTGTATGCAAACGTTACACCCCCAGGAAGTTGGCGTGTCAACTACCCCCATCAGGGCCCGCAAACTTTTTGGATTTTCATCTTCTCGGGTTAGGGTTTTGGATTTTTCTTATGTTAAAAGGGTCTTTGGATCCCCATTGTAACAATCATCTTCTTGTGAATGCGAGTACCCATCACATCTCTTCCCAGAGATAAGTTACCACCATTCTAGCGAGTCTTTCACTCTGTATTTTTACAGTCTCTGTACATTTCTTTCATTAATAAAAATCGTGTATTACTGTGTTTATCTATTTCTGGAAATATTTAAGTGTATTTCATTGTAGTATCTATACTTTCATTTCATTCTAAAAAATAATCTGGATCAGTGGTATCAGAGCAGGTTGGTCTTGATCATTTTTCACTGCATGTCGCCGACGACGTCCAAGTATAGCAAGTTGGGTCTCAATATTGTCTCTCTTGAGGACAATCTCTCTCGCATGCCCAAGAAACCCACTATGGTGGAAGAAAATAAAAACGACGGAGCAAAAGATTCTATTAATATGTTGCTTGAGCAATCTCTCACACTATAGAGGGACGAAATGATGGAGGTATTTTCCCACATTCTTCGACGCCTGTCTATAACAACATGCATGTATTCATCAAGCGGCCACTTTGGAGGCACCTCGCCTTTCAAGGTACAAGTTAATTTTGATATTCCCATATTTGAAGGAGAGATAGAGGTGGATGCCCTAGAAAAATGGTTAAATCTGCTAGAAGGTTATTTCTCTATTCATAATTTCTCTGACAAGGAAAAGATCACCTTCACACTCCTTAAGGCTCTCCCCCATGTCAAACATTGGTGGGAAAGTTACTGGGAGAAAAGTTCCACAGAGGAGTCTGAAATATATGGGGTCGAGCCCACTTGGTATTTTTTTGTGGATGCGGTAAAGGGACAATATTACCCTGTTGGAAACTATGAATACCAATATATGAGATGGACCACACTGTGGCAAGAGAGGGGCCAAGTAGTGTTAGATTTCATCTTGTGCACCAAGATGGGTATCAAATATTCTGAGCAACATTTGGTTCTGAAATACTGCGAGGCTCTACACAGATACATCCAACCTGAAATGGATTTTCTGGATATCTCATCACTCGGTGTTGTGTATCGATATGATGTTAAAATCGAGATGAAATTTAGGCACCATAACAAACGGGAGCTCATATCTACAAATACGCAACAACCAAAGTATGAGAAAAATGACCCTAACAAACAGCTTCCTGAAAACCAGTCTAAGCCACAGGAAAAGAAGGGTCACGGAAAGATGAAGAAGGACACCAAAAAATGGTGTGATTTCCACAAAATCCCTTGGCACAACATCGATGAATGTCGCTCAAAACATTCATTGGTGGTCAATATCAAATAAAAGGAGCTGAAACCTAATTCAGAAACTGATTCTGAAAATACTGGTAAAAGACAAATCATCGACGCAGACCCCACTGCTATTATTGCGACCACAACAATTCAACTAGAAGAACCAACATATCCTGAAGAGGGGGAGCAGCTTTTTCATTCATAGATGTGGGTGAAGGGGACCCCGCTTCATTTTATTTTTGATAGCAGAAGCCAGAAGAAACTCATCTTAGTAGAGGTCATCAAACAGTTGGGATTGTCGACAACACCAAACCCGCATCCATACAACATTGGGTGGCTTTGCCAGGGACATGATCTTCATGTCAGCCATTAGTGTTGATTTTCATAAGACATCCAACCCTTCAAGGATGAGCTATTATGTGATGTTTCCCCACTGGATGTTTGTGATGTTCTCTTGGGCCAACCATATATGTGGAAATGCCATGTTGTTTATGAGTCTCGACCCCGCAGTGTCATTGTTTCTCTGGGGGTTCATCTCTATAGAATAATAGAGGTAGTTCCAACTATTGTCCCACCTAAACAATGTCGCAAGGTAGTATCTCATACTATAAAATTTATCTTCTTCACAATTTGTTCAAAAGGGGAACCTAAGGATACTGCAACCACTACAGCCTTGACCCAAGAACCTTCTATCCAACAAAAGGTGGTCGAAAAGATTGCAGCAAAATGCAAAGATTCATTATGCACACAGTAATCTTAGGTATCCCAACTGGTTGAATAGAGTCAACCCTAACTAAAATAGGTTCGTGACAGCCTTCCACAAACCGAGCAACGCGACGTCTCCAACAAGGAAAGCAACTCACTGAGATTCAGATTCAGTAATCGCTTTCCCCTCTCCCCCTGAAATTGAATGCAATGGATACCATTGATTCCTAAGGAGGTAGGATTGATCTAGGTGGATATTGGTGTCTACCCACCTATTCCAAAGGGTAAAAAAAAACAGTTTTCCATCTTGGCAGTTTTTCGACAGTTTTTCGGGTTCCAAACTTCTGGGGCCATTTTGAGGCCCTAAACGCCATTTTTTTTGGATTTGGGGCCCAAGTGTTTAATGTGGGCATTAACCTGGGCCATTTAAAAATCATTTTGCTCGGTTAGACATTTCCAATGGTGTATCGAGCGCAACAAACAAAGATCGTATGCAAAAGTTACGCCCCCAGGAAGTTGGCCTATCAACTACCCCCATCAGGGCCTGCAAACCTTTTGGATTTTCATATTTCGGGGTTAGGGTTTTGGATTTTATTTATGTTAAAAGGGCCTTTAGAGCCTCATTTTAACAATAATCTTCTTGCGAATGCGATTAGCCATCACATCTCCTCAGAGATAAGTTGCCACCATTCTAGCGAGTCTTTCACTCTATATTTTTACAGTCTCTGTACATTTATTTCATTAATAGAAATCATGTATTGTTGTATTTATCTGTTTCTGGAAATATTTATGTGTATTTCATTGTAGTATATCTTCTTTCATTTTGTTCTAAAAAATAATTTGGATCACGTGTTGAACTGAAAATTGTCAAGATGAGCCAAGTGGAATTTGGAATAGGTGGGTGGCCACCAATATCCACTTGGTTAATAAATGGCTCTGAAACTTACTTTGTAACGTATGAAAGGGATTTTTCTCCTATATTTATGAGGATTTTCATCCTGCATCTCTTTGATTTTAACATGGAGGTTTATACGGAACTCGAGGCTCCTTAAGTCAAGTTGGCTTCTTTTAAAGTTACAATCAGATTCAAGACCTAGCATTTTCATGGTATCTAAAGCTTAATGGCCTTCTCAAGCCTTCAAAGTTCCATTTTTGTTGTATTTCATTCCTCTTAGAAGTATTACTTACTCTTAGTTTATAAGTATATTTTCTCTTCACATGTATCACATTGCAACAAATACCCAACGAAACACACAAAAGGAACAAACATGCAATTATATTCCTGACTACATTCATGGGAGGGTACTATTTATAAAATACCTTAGTTATTCAAGGTAGAATATAGAGTCCTCCTATTCCTATATATACACTACACATACAAATACATGCACCAATGCAAGTATCTAGCTATTCCTTCGAATTTAATTACATAGAATAAAGAAATACTTATCTTTTACAAGTTTTGACCAGTCAACTAACTGTGGGTGTTCACCTCTCCACCTAAACATTGGCTCTTTTTTTTCAGTCACTTTATCAATAGGCCACCCCCATGCTAAGTCATGATACCACCAAGGAATTCTCTGCACTCACCTCTCCTAGCTCGAGGCTCTTCTAGGTTTATCAAAATCCTTCCAACATCAAGCTCGCAACCTCTCAGCTCAGGATAGGTTCTTGGATTCTTAGACTAGTCCTATGAACAACTCCTTTCTATTAGACTCCCTTCTGAACTCTCCTCGATTTCTTCTTCTATGTATGTACCCCCTTTTCCTCATGTGTTCTTCTGCATTTAAAATCCTGGGAAAGGTTCTCGACTCGTCCCTTATCTTCTTTCAGAAGGAACTCAGGTCAACCTTAGGGATTGCAGAATGCTACACTGGGTACCTTTAGATGAAAACTTTTGTTGTCTCAACTAATCCGTCCATGCTTCCATACATTGGGGTCATTAGTTTCTCAACCACTAGTCCTTTTATCATTAATTGATTTTCCTTGAAATCAGTGTTAAGGGTAATATCTTAATATTTCCAATTTAGATATTTCAGCAAGGAGGATTGGTTCATATTGGCATAATAAAACCCTCTTTGTGTTCCCCCACTCTTTCCTCTAGTGGTATCATGGCTATTACTTTAAGGATTCACCCCCACAGTCAGGTTTTGGCATTCACAATTAAATACAATTATAATATTTACATGCCATTGTATGGAACTCACCAATCATGATTAATTACCTATACTCAGGGTTTAGAGAGGGTGAGTTACAACCAACCCCTTGATGTTGCCTTCTCTTACCCTTTTAAAATTTTCTGTCAATGTTCTTGAAGTAGTTAGGGTTTTCCTTTCTAGAACTTTCCACAGTTCCTTTTTGGAGTAAACCAATTTTGATTTTTACTTTATTGGATTCTCATTAATGACTTTATGTCATTGAAATTTTTTCCTCCAAGTAGAGCCCACTTGTTCCTTTAATAAAATAAATTTGATAAATTTTCAATTCCAAAACTTTAAGCTAGCTTCCTTAAACACGAGTGGACCATGTTTTAATTTTTTTAACATGATGTTTGATTTCTTATCCATTTAGACCACTCTAGAATTAATATTCATCTTCTTATGTTTCCAACGAGTCTTCCTGAGTGTGATTCAGAGTTCTGCATCTCAATTTATAAGCTCAGGAAGTTGAGGTTCCAAACAAATTTATCAGCAAACCATGAAAACTTAGTTGCATGTTCTTTCAATTTATGAAAGAGTTATGGCCAATTTCACCTCTTGAAACTTATTCCATCATCTTTCGCATCAAATCACCTTTCCAATGAGGTATGGTTTTCCCAAAACAAACATCCATATCTCGAGTTATGAACTTTTGAAGATCGTTGCTCAACAATCGCCATCAAATTTGTGGATCAATCCTAGCTCTTCATCAAAATTTTCCCTTTTAAAACCAATCCCACATGCACTGTGGTCAAGATTTTTTAAGTGTTTATAATGATAATATTACAATATTCCTCATATGGAACAAATGAGTTTATAGAGACTTTGGTATAGTTCTCGTTCCTTAGGAAAATTTCATGAATAACTAAAATTTTGATGACCTGGTCAACGTTCAGTCATAGCCCAGTCATAACCCGATCAGTGTCCATATCATTCACCATGTGTCACTTGCGGGTAGATCCACATCACCACCACATGTCATTATGGGATTGATCCATGTCACTGCCACATGTCATTAAGGGGTTGGTCCACCTCACTTCCACATGTCATTTGAGGATATGTCCATCTCACCGCCACATGTCCCACTATGATAGGTTCATGAAAAGGGGGAAGAAACTTATGATAGGAGGTAATATTAAAAAATTAAATAAAGGGTTTGCGGAGTTACATGAATGTTGAGGTAAAGGAGGTATGTGATGGGATAGAAAATAGTAAAAATTACTAAGTATGAGGTGAAAAAGGGGAATGGAGATTGCATTATGGAGTATGCGGGACTATGGCCCTACAGACTCAAGAAAATGTTGACGGATGGTATGTGGCTCCGCATCAACATTTCAATAAAATGACTAAGTGTGAAAAAGGTGAAAATTGCATTGTTGTGGACCTACGGACACACAAAAGTAAGATGTGTAATTGGTAGGTAGCGGGATTGCAGACCCGAGACTTGTTCCAACCCCGCATTGTTACTCTTGCATAACTCAAATTTGAATAAGTGTTGGAAGAGTAAAATGTGGTAAGTGTTGGGGAATTATATAATGGAATTACATGAAATATGGTATGTGAAAATAAGAAAATGGAAATGAAATATGAAATCTAGAAAAGAAAAATGGAAAAATGGAAAATGGAAAATGTAAATGAATTGTGAGAATAAACTAGAAAATGAAAATGAATTATGGAAAAATGGAAATGAATGAAGAAATTGTCAAAAAATGGAAAATGGAAATAGGAAATAGGAAAAAGAAAATATGAAAAGTAAAATGGTAAATGGAAATGTAAAATGGTAAATGGAAAATGGAAATGAATAATGAAAATAAGTAAGTGATGGGTATTATAAAAATTAACTAGTAAGTGGAAAATGGAAAATGAAAATAGACTAAGTATGGAAATGGGTTAAGTATGTAAATGGTTAAATGTGGAAATGGTTAAGTATGGAATGAAGAACCAAGAAAATGTGTGATTTCAAGAAAGTTTGTGGTTCAAAGAAAATGGGCATGGTGCCAAGAAAATTGTTTTTGTTGCACATGGAAAAAGTATTTCTTGGTTAGTTGGACAAAAACGTGAATATTTTTAGCATACAAACTTAGATTTTTAATCTATAAAATGAATGACGAATCTAATACTGAGGTATACGCCATGGAATTATGACTGTTCAAAATTTATTTCTCCCCGTATCAATTTTTTGTTTTTTATTTTTCCAAGAGTGGGAAATATAGTTGGTCAAATTTTTTGATCAACGTCTATCTCTAACTGTGGGAAAATGACCCCTTGTGGGTTATTGAGAATATAGAATCCAAGTTTGGATGCCTTCTCCATTGGGATATGGAGTCATATTCAAAATAAATTATTGTAATTCCTTGTCCATTAAGTCATCTTCAAAAATTTCCTCTATCTAGCAAATCCTTTATTGTGAAAAACTTTGCTTGAATAAATAAACTATGTAAAAACCAGGTCTACCTATCCTATGCTACTTGAAAGAAAATGAAACTTTTTAGGTGTAAGTATATTTTCAATGGAGCCATTCAAGCATCCAATTGATCTATGGACTGAAGTCCAAAATTGGGGAACATGTCAAGGGTGCATTCAAGGCGTTAAGAGCATGCACCAAGTGTACTGGATGGAAACTTAATTGTATTTTCTCTAAATATGATTGCATTTCCTGGACAACAATGCTTTGGAACCATGATTCAATGAAATCAATTCTTGTTTGCTCAAGAGTTTTGTTGTATTTGGTTGGATGTCAATTTTCGAATCTAAAAATACTTTCACCTTTCTCCTTATCACTGACCACATCCAAGATTCTTGATTCATTGGTGACATTCTAAAAACATTATTCCTTCATGGAATGAAAATCTTTTCCATAATTGTTCTCAAGATCAATTTATTCCACCAATTCTTCCTTTTGATCATATGTTTCAACATTTTTCACATGAGTATGTTGGTTGAAATATTCTTGTGCATTTGGTGGGGGCTCATCAATTTCATTCTTGATATTTTTCTTGAAAAATGTTCATATGGAGTATATGAGAGGCTGAAATATTGCTCTTGCAAAATTTCATTTTCAGTGGTATGACTTGAAGAAAATTTTTCCATTCTTTGATTAGAATTTTCTTCCAAATCATTCACTTGATTTTCGTTTGTCCATATGGGAGAGGGTGGGTGGGAAACAACAATGAGAACATTTTGTATGAACTTTTCATCAAATGAATTTTCCAACAAATCCCAATTGGTAATGTTCCCAGGAAACAATGAATAGAACCATTCAAGAGCATTCCCACACAGATCTTGTAAAAATAATTGACATGTAACATTGTCTTCATTGAGATTGAAAGCATCACATGTGCTTTTGAAACTAAAAAAGTGTTGCTCTGCATCCTTTGAAGTATTTCCAAAGAATGTGGAAAAACTTTCAATAGGAAAAAATCTACTTGTGACATATTTAAAGGGCTTCTATGTACTCGTCTCCTTCCTTGGGAATCTCTTCCTTTTTATATGTTTTGAAACACCATTGATGGACATGGTGGAGAAAACAAAGGAGAATCACGACATGAAATAAATTCTTTGGTGGAGTCTCCATGAGGATTTTCTTGAGTTTCTTAAATCTTTCCAATAGAGTTTCCAAGGCAATGAAGAGTTGTTTTAATGGAATCACCGGGGACTTCATCCTCGAGAATATTTGATGGTTCTTGGTTCTTTTTTAGGTCATTCAAATATATTTGGACAATCATTTTATAAATATCATTCATCTAGAACAAGTAGTAGAATTTTTTAATCTTCTTTTTGAAAATTTGAACCATAGAGACATTGGTTCCTCAATCATATTTGAAAACAAGGTTTTGTTAGAATATAGAAGATGGTGTGCTCGTTTTACCATTGACAATACCCTCGTCACCTAACCACAGGCTGAAGCCTCCCTCCGAGCACCTTAACCTTGACCTGAGAATTCCTCCAGAAGCAAACCCTAGGCTAGATATCCAAACAAGAAGTAGTGCATCAATCCCCAAGGATAGCGCATCACAAAAGACTGATTAGATGTTCCAAACCCTAGCCAAGAGATATCCAAGCCAATACTGAAACTAGTTGTTGCTGCAGCTGCACCTGCAACCCTCCTCCAAACTTGTGCACCAACTACAACTGCAGTGCACACCAACTGGGAAAACTGCAGTCCTGAGATGTTGTCAAATGAGAACTCACGCCTTGTATTTATAGTAATCCTGCCAGTTTGTTGGGGCCGACTTCTCCTTCTGGGTATGTGTCTATTCAGTATATTATTATTAATTCTGGCCGACTTCTTCTCTTGGAGGCTAATAGCCTAATATAAATTTTCTTCTTGAGCCAACAAGGCTTCTAGGGTTATTAGCCAACTCATTAGGGTTTCTCTTGCTTCCCGGAGTCTTCTATTCTTGTCAGGTTCACACGTGGGGTAAATACCTCCCGCAACTACCATAATATTAACACTCCCTCCTAGCTAGAGAGGTATTTACATGTAATGGACTTGAGCACAAAACATACCATTTACCTGGTAGCATCAATATAGTCATCTAGACTATTTCATGGCTAGATCATGAGCATCACCATCACCATTAGCTGCATCATCTCTCGAAACCATACTTCATCTGGGTAGTTAGATATGATGTTGGATAAGTCACTCTCACCATAGAGTGATACAAGAGGAGTAAAATCTTTGAACTGTTTTCCATCTGGAAAATCTTTGTTCATCATTCATCTGAATGATCATCATCTCCAATAAATTGTTGATAGTCTTCAAGGCAATTAGAACAAGGATAGAACACACCTGTGTCTATTCATAGTAGTACACAACTACAATCCAGTGGTTAACTACCACATCAAGTAACACACAAGTACTTGATCAACAACGTATAGTTGCGAGTAGTGAAACACATTCACCACAATAGTCCTCATCTACTGTCATATAGTCTTCATAACAAACATCTAAGAGCATCCTGCATAGAAACAATGTTATGATAAAAACCGTATCATCTGGGCCAATATTTCACTCACGTCTGTGAGATATGAAAGAATGTATGCCACCACAGTAGTCTTCATCTACATAGAAACAATGTTATCATAAAAACTGAATCAACTGGGCCAATCTTTCACTCACCTCTATGAGACCTGAAAGAGTGTCTGCCCTCAGTATAGAATATCAACAATGATCATCTAGGCCAATCTTTCACTCACGTCTATGAGATCTAAAAGAATGTATGCCCTCAATATATAACATCAATAATAATAATTTGGTCCAATCTACCCCATTCTTCTCAACCAAGGAAGAAGTATTGTTTTGGATTTCTAAACCTGGACCATTTCCCACCTTGGGCCATTCTTCCGACACTAAACAAAGTGTAACCTGGAGAGAATGAGTCTTCCCTCAAGAAATGCTTGGACCATTCCTTATCCTGGGCCATTCCTCCGACACTAAACAAAGTGTAACCTGGAGGGAATGAGTCTGCCCTAAGGAATGATTGTCCTGGACTATTCCCCACCCTGGGCCATTCTTACGACACTAAACAAAGTGTAAACTGGAGAGAATGAGTCTGCCCTCGAGGAATAACTGTCCCTGATTTTTGATCCTGGACTACTCCCCACCCTGGGCCATTCCTCCGACACCAAACAAGGTGTAGCCTGGAGAGAATGAGTCTGCCCTCGAGGAGTAACTGTCTGAACCATTCCCCACCCTAGGCCATTCCTCTAACACTAAACAAAGTGTATCCTGAAAGAATGAGTCTGCCCTCGAGGAATGTATGTCCTGCATCAACCTCCAAAACAGACGATTCTTCGAAACTGCTCACAACTATGAACTTTGAAAGAATGACTGCCCGACGAGGCGAACCATTCTACTTGACCACTACTCAGAGTGACTACCAAGAAGAATTACTGTCCTAGACCACTCCCCATAATGGGAAGTCGTTGTCTATGATACATCAACAATCAGTCTGCCTACCATGTTAACTACAATGGGAAGCCACTGTCCATTAGAAATCTCAATCCACTTTCCGAACAGGAAAGCATCTGTCCAATCTGGACTCTTACAAAGATAAATGCTCCCTCCTAACTGGAGAGTTATTTCAATCACAAAAATAAATGTTTGCGTACCTTCTTCTAGCTTGGAGAGTCTTCCCTTCCGGTTAGTAGAGTTATTTCCATGAGCTCTAGTTTGAGTATGAAAGTCCTTTCATCTTGGATAGAAACTTTACCAAAATGTATGCTTATCTGCTCATCTGTGGAGATATGTATTGGAGAATCACTTTCTTCTTTCTGGACTTTATCATGGATAATGTAATACTTGTACTTTAGTCTGGAATACTGTGAAGGCTTCATGTAGATCTGAATAGTAGAGTATATCATAGCTGGAGAACTGGAACATATCCATGTGGTACTTCTTCTGTCATCATGAGATCTGATCTTCT
>ML833279.1:32176-45653 GCA_009831015.1 Picea engelmannii
TAGGTTCATGATCTAGTCTTCTGCAGCTTCCTTCATAATGATTTCTTTCAGACCTGATGGGAGAAGATCTTCTTGATGTCTCATTCCTTCTGAATTCTAGTCTTCTATCTTGTTGTTCAACTTGTTCTGGAATGTTGGTTTCATAATTTTAAACTTCCTTTTCTTGTTTTGTTTTCTTCAAACTGTCATAGTATCCTAGTCCTGTCTTGTCATTTGGATATCTTTGACTGCTAAGGATCTCATCTAATTTTTCAGTTCTTTTTGCAAACTTCTTCAACTTTTATGTTGTCAATAGGAGCTCCCCTTTTGTGTGATCCAATTCTTCTTTCAGTTTCTCATAATCTTCTAATTGTTTCTTCAAGCTATTAATGGTATTTTCAAGATTCTAATTCTCTTCTTCACAACTACTCATTTCACATTTTAGTATTATGTTTCTGTTTCTAAGGTTTCTATTTTTCAGTTTCAACATACTTCAACTTTTCAAGATTCTCATCTTCTTGTTCACTCTCTGCATTGTCTTTGTATCCCCAAAAGGAATCAAGGTTGGATTCTTCATCTGAATCTTCTTCACAAATTAATTCTTCTTCTTTAGAATTCTTGTGATCATCATCCTAAGTTTCTTGGGTTATGAAGATGACTTCTCCTCCATCATTATTTTCTTCATCACTCTCATCTGAGGAGATGTCTTCATTCTTGAAGTAGAAGATCTTTTTATTGTTGAGACTTCTCTTTTTATAGTAGCAGTTTTCAACAATATGTCCTATTCTACCACAGTTAAAGCATTTGAGAGGAGACTTGCCTTTGTATCTTCCACTTCCCTTCTGGAACCTTCTTACAAAATTTGTTATTTCTTCATCAAGGTCGTTATCCGTGTCTTTTTTCTTCTTTATGGCTTTAAAGGCTGCTTCATTGTTTGGTTGGTCACTTTCTATACTTGTTCTCATTTCATATGCTATAAGAGACCCATGTAATTCATCCATTGTCATTTTGGTCAAGTCCCTAGTTTCTTCTATGGCAGAGACCTTAGCATCATAATTCAAGAGAAGTGATCTCAACACTTTTTGTACAACCAAGGATTCATAGATCTCTTCACCTAATCCTCTGATAGCACTAACAACTTCATCAACTCTAAGAAAATAGGTTGCAATATCTTCCTTTTCATTCATCTTCAAAGTTTCAATTTTTTCTCTATGTCGTTGAAGCTTGACCTGCTTAACTTTTGGATCACCTTCATAGATGATCTTGAGTTTTTCCCATACATCCTTAGCAGTGCTACCACCCATCACTTTGTTAGAAATGGTTGGTGTCAATGCTACTAGAATAACATGTCTGGATTTTGAATTACAACTCATAAGCTTCTTCTCATTTGGATCAGTTGGAGAATTATTTGGGATTACATAGCCATTTACAACTGAGTACCAAATGTCTAGTCCTAAAGCCGTTAGGTAATTTTTCACTCTATCACTCCAGTATGCATAATTTCTTCCATCAAATTTTTGAATCCTATTTGAAATGTGCTCATGGTCATCTATCTTTGCTTAGGATTTTCCTTCCAGTGGTTAAATTGTTCTAAAGGCAACCCGATCTGATACTAATTGTTGATACTGAGAGGGGGTGAATCAATATCAAGTACAATTTAAAACCTTTTAAAACTTATTATTAAACCATTCAATTATATCCAATGAGAAATGAACAATAGTATAAGAGTTACACCAATACACCACAATACACCATGCACAATATATGAGAAATAATCAATAGTTATTGTTGAAGGGAAGTAATGAATTCCAAAGGTAGCTACAACTTCCAAGTGTAAAGGGAGGGATAAACCTCCAAGAGGAAGATACAATACTCCAATATCAAGAGAGAGTTGAACTCTCCATCCTTTCCCCTTCCTTCTGCCCAATAATATACGAGAGATAATAAAACTTCACATTAAATCATCACCATCGACCAACCATCACATAGAACCTGATAATGTTTCCTGAGAATGGTAAGATGACCGGAAAATAACATACCTTAGGACACATCACCAAAATACTTCATCCTCCCTTGAAATCTGGCCTTCTTTACTTCTGATTTCCTCTGAAATTTGACTTATGTATCAGATGAATGTATAATGATATTTAGTTATACCATTTATGTCACTTCCTTTTAACATTAGGGCCGACCTGACACTTTCTTATTTTGTAATTCTTTTCTTTAATTATCTTCAGGGCCTACATGTACTTCCTTCTTCAATTCACTTTGTCATATTCAAAAAGTTCATTTCTCCTCAACCATGAGGATCCACATGACATGCCACATACCACCAAAAACAACATGATGTATACTATCCATCCATGGGTATTGTATATACATGTGCATTTTCCTTCATGTCCAAATACCTTCATCAATATTGCGGTCCAAAACCCATGACTAGGGTTGACATCAATGACAACAACCAATATTCCAACAGGAATAATCAGGACTGACTAGCACACGTGCTCCAGTCAATGCCTTTTTAATTTTATTGAAGGATTCTCTATATTCGACAATCCATTTCACTTCGTTCCCCTTCCTAAGCATGGATGTGATATGCTTCACCAATTCAAAAAAATTTGAAACAAACCTTCTTAGAAAATTGGTTTTTTCCCAAGAAGGATTGAACCTCCTTCTTGGATCTAGGAAGTGACAAGGTTTGAATAGATTCCACCCTACTTGAATCAATCCTGACCCCCTCAGCTGATACAATGTGTCCCAACAATTTTCCTTCCTGCATGGAAAATAAATACTTCTTGGAATTTAGGGAGAGACCAAACCTTATGGATTTCGAGAAGACCTTTCTCAGATGTTGACAATATTTTTTATTAGATTTGGAGAAGATTGTTATGTCATCGAGATAGATGACCACAAAATTGTCTCTTTCTCTAATGAAGCTGATGTCCATGGCTCGTTGGAAGGTTTATTCTGTGTTCATCAATAAAAAGGGAATTTTGGCATACATGAATATGCCCCAAAGAGTGGCGAAGGTTGTCTTTTCTCTGTATTTGGGAAGAACAAACATTTCATTGTAGCCAGAAAATCCATCAATCATGGAAATCCTGGATGCACCTGTTACCCTCTGCAACATGTGTTCCATCTTTGACAAAGGGTAATTTTCCTTCTTATATATCTTTTTCAAGTTCCTGAAATCAACACAAAGTCTGATTTCTCCATTCTTCTTTCTTACTAGGACCAAGTTGGACACCCATTCAAAATATCTCAAAGGGACAATGATTTGAGCCTTCTGTTACACGTCAAAATTGCTCAGTTGGATAAGTGTCGCATGTCCCTCTCAATTGTCGTAAGTGTCGCATCTCCCCTACAACTTTCGCAAGTGTCGCAAGTTGGTCACTAGTGTCGCAAACAATGTTCAGATATACTGCCATGATAACGACGCTAAGGAGGCACTTATAACATCTCACATGACTGAGTTGAAGGAGGAGAACTGGTTTACTGAAGTCAAATAACTCTTGACACCTGAAAGGAACCCTGAAACAAAGGTTTTGAGGGGGAGAGCTCCCCTATTGCAGCTCCATAAGCACTGGCGCTCCCCTACAAGGCTTCAGGGAGCGTTATAACACTCCCCAACCCCCTTTGAAGGAGTGTTGCTCATCTTGAGAGCGCTGGCACTTGCCCAAAGCTTGCCAGGGAGTGCTACAGCGCTCTGATGCCCCTTCTAAGGGAGCGCTGCCTAATATGAGGCAGTAGTTGGCCCGTTGAGGAGAATAAGGGGAGGATCTTTTGAGATTAGAAGGCAGTTGTGCTCGAATTCTCGGTTTCATCAAGAGATCCCTGATCTAAGGAGAAGGTTCCCAACTTGTTTTAAAGATAACTCAAGAGGTTCAGCTCCTCTTAACCTATATAAACAGGCTCTATGATGGTGGAAAGGGGGAAGAACTGAAGTCATGAAACTTATGATCTTGGAGGAAACTCACAATCAGCCCAAGGAGAGTGATCAGTGAAGCTGTTGTTATCCAGATTGTGGAGCTTTTAGGAAAGGGTTAGACGAAGAGGACTTGACGAAGCTATCGCATTCGCATCTACGATTGTAAGTACTGTTGTCGTTATTCTCATCAATATGACATGCTTGGCCTGTTTCTTTCTAGTTTGTGTCTAATGCCACATGAACTTATCACTAGTTTATAGATCTATTTTCAAGCTAACATCAATAGAGTAGGAAGCGATTGTATCTTGTCTTGTCCCCAGAACTCAGCGAGGAGCAAAGGATTGGAGCGCAACTCGGAGCTTGCAGGGACAAACGTCAATAAAAAGGTACTTCTGTCATCCTTCCTTCTCATGTGTTAGTTTAGATAGATTTGAAAGGAATTCAGTGTCCATGTTAAGAAATTTTCTGTCTAGGGTTAAGGTCAATCTCTAGAGGCGATCTACCTGTCCACAGGGAGATTTTCTTACAACAGAAACTGGCGACTCCACTGGGGAGATAGCCTCAAATCGAAACCTCTTGTTTGGATTTTTCTCCTCATTGACCTTGTTCTATCCCTTGATTGTTTCAGACCTAGTTCACTCCTCTTGATTAGTTTCATGAGATGATTGGCTCCTTACCTTATCACACCCAGCATACTTGTCAAGTTTGAATCCCAATTTTTGGAATTTTTTGACATTTCTGGGGCTTTTAGACCATGGCGCCCCTGTCCTAGTGTTAACAGAGCGCCAGCGCTCCCCCATACCTCTGCACGGAGTTATAAAACACTCCTTGCCTTTGGCAACAGAGTGTCGGCCTCTTTTTGGCCAAAAACCCTCCAGGACTACATTTTTCATGGTTTGCCTCTGTGTCTCTTTTGCTGAGTGATCTAGTGAGTCAACTTTTCTTCCCTTTCAGCCTTCACATCTACCTTTTTGAAGAATAAACACCTTGTTAATTGGATCTTGTAGCCTTCTTCACTATTTTCATTGAGTGTTTCCTGTTGAGTGAAGTTTGAAACCCATGCATTGTTCTTCTCTCCTCATCAGTTGAGTAAAAACCCTGGTGAAGGTCATCAAAGGCCTACAAACCTCTTCATCCCGATTTTAGTCAAGGTTATTGTTCTTCAACTTTTTCTTTTGGGTGTGAATTTTTTTTTTCTCTTTGATTGTTTCTTTTCTTTTGCTTTTTCGTTTTGATTGCTACGAAAGGGTGTATTGTTTGTGTGACTTTTGCTTGTGCTAGTTTGGTTTTCATTCATACCAAGAAAATAATTAGCAAGACAAGCATTGTGTTGAATTGATCATCATCCATACACAAACAATAAAAAATATCTTCATGATTGATTGTGCATATTAGAAGGCATTTAAAAGTTTTTGCGTTACATCAGGATTTGATTGAGAAAAGAATCATTTGAGGACACTCCGTATTTGTGCTTGTTAGTGAAAAGAACTCTCTCTCTCCCTTAGCTAGATGTTCATTGAAAGGAAATGACTGCTTATCATATTTGATGCACTCTTTGGGTCTGAGTCATAATTCCATTTGTTTCACTTCCATGCACCCCTTTGCATAAAGAACAGCCATAAAAATCAACGCTAATTAAAAGTTATCTAGAACTTTTTCTTTTCTAGGATCCTCCACCAACAGTAGACTAGGCTTAGTACTTTGGATTAGGGTCGTGAGCATAACTCTCCAAAGTTTCTAAAACAAACAATAGCATCCTGCGTTAGGGAGAGTCAAATCCAGTTATCGTATAAGTCTGCCTGGGATCCCCCTCTCACACAGGGGTTACGCACGAGGTCGCATTCGGGTAAGCTACGGGGACTAACCCTTCGTGGTTTAACTGATTGTGGTGGTCAAATCGTATTATGGGGATCACTTTGAGGTAAATCCACAATTGTTGTGTGGAAGCCTTTTAGTTGATTTTGGGCTTGATACCCTGCCCAGGGGCTGACTGCGAATTGGTAACCTTAGTGGCCATAATATTTAGGGTCTTACACAAGGTGACGGTGACGGGAAGTCTCACTGTACCTGGAGTAGACATTGGTCAAACTCACTCATGCTCCTTGGAGGGTAAATCCACAATTACTGCGTGGAAGCTTGCACCAAGGCGTAAGTCTGTTAAGCAGGTCACCATTGTAACTGTTCCACCCTATCCCCGCCCCTTCTGGACTTGACCACGAAACGTTGGATTTCATCACCAGCTAGTACGGTCATCAAAAGATGGTCTTGTTTGCTTGGTTTTGATTCTTAGATTTTTCTAGTGTGTGTTGCTTCTTTTCGTTAGTTGGCCATAGATTTCTTTCGCCGACTCTTTTCCGCCAACATCGACCCTCCACGCCGCTCGCGGAGGCTATAGGGACTTCCTCCAGAGAATATGGAAGGAAACACCCCTTTACCCCCTCATTCTACGGAGGAATATCCTCAACAGAGCGAGGTTCATAATGCTGCAACTTCCCAGGAAGAATTTCCCATCCCTTTGGAGAATTTTCGAATTGTCTCAGAATCTCCGGAAGCTTATCGCATTCCGGAGGGATATGAATGACAAATAGTCCACCTGAATTCTGCTAGAGAATTTGTTGTCATCAATCCTTCTGACATTCCGGCCGGGTCTTCTCAGAACCCTTTGGCCAGTGACCCTTTTTGGACTGTGGACGTTGTTCAGAGCCCACCACGCTTGGTGCGAGATCTTTATGGAACAGGAGAAGGTGTCGACGCATCTTTTTCCTATACTGTACCCCCAAATCATTTCACCGGTACTACCACTTTTACAGCCACACCAACCGTTGGTCCGAACATACCGTCTGTTGGCCCAAGGCCTACAGTTCCCCTCCAGACAGCCCATTCGACAATGGCCCCGCACATTCCAACTATCCCTGCCGGTAATGTGGTAGTTAATCAAGCCTCGATTGGCACACCTGTAACACCAAGACCTACACTCCCTTTTGGATTTAGGGAATTGAATGCTTCCGCTACCACCACTACCCAAATTGTACCAGGAAGTTCCATACCTATCCAACAACCCGGAGGGACTAGTCTTGGTGGTCCTAACCCGATCGGTGGCACCGGTCCGTCATTGACATCTGGCTTTCAGATCCCGGGAACTCTACCTCAAAATGGGGGGCATCCTCCCTCCGGAGGACAAATTCCATTCGGAGGGAACCCTAATGTTGGGGGGCACCCTCCCATCGGAGGACAAATTCCATTCAGGGGGCAACCTCAATCCGGAGTACACCATCCACCACAAGGACAAAATGTGTCCGCCGCACCCAACCTGTGGAGCGTCCCTTTTCAAGGAAATCTGCATGCCTCCACAGGAAAAAATGTTCAGACTCCGCAACAACCCCCTTATGGACAAATGCCAAACCCTCCCTATAATCCACAAAACCCATCCGGTTATCCTCCTCTCACAAATACTTCTCAAAACATCTCAAATCCTATATACCTTGGTCAAAACCAACCTCACATGAGAGGGCCCACGAGTTATAATTATCCGCATAACCCAGTATTGGGCCCCACTGGTGTTCCTTTTCCACACCAGCATTACCCACAGGTTAACCGACAACTACCTTTTCTAGCCACCCTGGACCTTCCAGACTTGTCTCGGTTAACGAATGATCCCATTTATCATTCTTCGGTTTGGCCAGCTATCCCAGCTAAACTTCCTTCTGATATCCCAAAATTTGACGAAAATCCTAGAGAAGACCCAAACAATCACGTCATGACCTTCCATTTGTGGTGTTCATCCAACTCCCTCATGGACGATTCGATTTGTTTACGTCTTTTCCAACGAACGCTCATGGGTTCCGCAGTGAAATGGTATATTGAATTACCACGCGCATCTTTTCATGACTTCAACTCCCTTGCCATGTCCTTCCTCACACATTTTCAACTACCCATTCGATACGAGACGGGTACTGAACTATTAACCTCTCTTCGTCAGACAACTTCCATACATATCTCCGATCATATCCATGAATGGATAAGACAATGAAGTCTAATCAAAGCGGTCATTCCTGACCAGTTATTAGCGGAATGGTTCACGAAATCACTATTACCCCAGATTTCTCGTGATGTTGCCATGGGTGGCGTAGTCACTAAGGAAAAAGCCATCGCTCGAGCTCAATACTTGGACTTAGTCTATTCACAATCCGGTACTCTATATGAGTTGAAACCGAACGCTACCCGTGCCACTAACGATCCATCCAAACCATCGACTGCTTCGCATGCAGATGGAGTTATTGGCTCCGTCAAAACTCAATCTACTACCCAGTCTACTGGAACAATCCAGCGGCCCGCTTCCACGGCTGCCCCCAATTCTACTGCACCCTCTTCTACCCCACCTCAAACTCAGGTCTCTGATGTGAATGCGGTCTAGTCGACCCCTTCACAACAGCTTGGGGGCAAGAAGAAAGTGAGAAACAAACCAAAGAATAAGAACAACAACGAGCAACCCAAGACCCAACCACAAATCCCTGCTGCCAGAAAACAACCACAATGAAAACCGAAATTCCCATGTCTCATTTGTGGTGACGATCACTACACTCGAGACCGCCCACATCGCGATGAAGTGGCCAAACTTTTCAAGGGAAATTCACAACCCGCTGTGCTCACTCAGCGTTTTCCACAGCAACAATCCTTGGTTGCACAAACCCCCACGCCGGGGGGTAGTTCCAACCAACCCCATGATGAGGCCTCGACAAGTGCTTACATTTACATGTTTAATGGAGTTAATCTAACAACTCGCTCTGCGACATATGACACGCCAGTTAAACCTGACAAGACAAAGATCACTAACGGTTCTGCGTCAGACCCGTTACCATCCTCCGCCAATCCTCCATCTGTTATCCCTCCATCCAGGCCACTCCAGATTGAGAAACCTTCTTTTGAATCCATTCTATGCCCTCCTAAGAGCACCATCCAGAAATCTACATTCAATCCTAATTCACGGGCTGCCCAAAACTACAATATCATAGCAAACTTGGCCCAAGCCCCGTGTGCCATGTCCGCCTTGGAAGTTCTACAACACTGTCCTAGCCAACGTAGAACACTCTTAGCTTCTATTGGAGATTTCGACCCTGAGTCATCAAACTACCTCACGTTTAATCTGGATGATCATCAACCACGACTCTCCCACCAGCTAGCGTTCCAAATCGATGTGGTTGTTCACAATCAACAAATCCACCGGACTATCCTGGATGAGGGAGCCTCCACCTATGTCATGTCCCTAGCCTGTTGGAAAGGTTTGAAATCACCCGCCCTTAACAAATCTGCTACCATGTTACGTGCCTTTGATGGACGAGGTTTTCATCCTCACGGATTATTACAATCCCTAGCCGTTCAGTTGGGCGGAAAAACTATCACTGTTGACGTCGAGGTGGTCGATGCCCCCCTCGATTACAACCTACTACTTTGAAGAAGTCGGTTCTACGCGATGACCGTCATCGCTTCCTCGGTGTTTCGATGTGTACAATTCCCCCATCAAGGCAAAATTGTTACCATCGATCAGCTTGATTTCTGCACACCCGACGCTCGCATCCCTGCTACCAACAATATTCCTTTTCTGGGAGACCACCCGGTTACGTATGAAAGCGTTGGTGTTGGCTTATTGAAAGATTCTATCCTCATGGGTACCTTCCCTACACCACTTCCGCCTACTGCACATCATATTGTCGCCGTCAATATGATCTCGACTTTGCCTCATCAATCCTTGGAATCATCTGACCCCTGGATTGTGCCTAGTCCTTTGGAATTCGATGTGCCCGGTGACACAATGCCACTGAGCCCAGCTGAGGCCGCATACGTAGCTATTCAATCTGCCTCTCCCTCGTCGAACGATTCACATTCATTGGCACCCGATACTTACTCAGTGCCCTCTTGGTTAGATTCCCTATCGTCTGTCGTCGATTACATTTCCCATATTTTTCCTTCGGACAAATCTATCATGGAAATGCTTAGCATTGACGATCTGCCCTGGGATGACAACCACCATCAATCCTCTTTTCTTCCACCTCTGGAAGAAATCGAAGACATATGATCTGTCTTCCCCCCCAGATGTTACCTAAGCTCCGCAATCTCCTATCCTCACGACAGATACTCTCTCTGAGGGGAACATGGGTAACATCTCTACTATGGTCTCGATTGACATTTCAATCAAAGAAGGTATCGTGGAAAACATCCACCTTGGTGCTAATTGCACACCCGACGAAGTGGTCTCTTACATCGCTTTATTCAAGGAATTCCACGATATCTTCGCATGGAGTTACGAGGAAATGCCAGGGATCGATCCTTCGATCGTCGTACACAAAATCAAAACCTACCCTGACGCGAAACCGATTTGGAAAAAGCTTCGCCCGGTTCATCCCAAGAAATTCGCAACTATAAAGGCAGAAGTTGAAAAACTTCTAAAATCTGGCTTCATTTATCCTGTCCCTTTAATCGAATGGGTCTCCAACCTCATTCCAGTTGCTAAGAAACAAGGGACCATCTGTGTTTGCATTGACTATCGAGACCTCAAAAAAGTTTGTCCTAAAGACAACTACCCTACGCCCTTCATCGATCAAATCATTGATAACTGTGCAGGGAGCATAATCTTTTCTTTCATGGATGGATTTTCTGGATATAACCAGATTGAAATCTTGCCTACAGATCAACACAAGACAGCCTTCATCTGCCCTTGGGGAACTTTCGCCTACCGAAAGCTACCTTTTGGCCTTAAAAACGCTAGAGCCACTTTCCAGCGAGCCATGTCGTACGCTTTTCATGACATCAAACATATCGCAGAACCGTATCTTGACGATTTACCTGCACATTCGCTACATCGATCCGATCACATTGATCATTTAAGCGCGATTTTTTTGCGATGTAGGTTCTACCGTATTCGTCTGAACCCACACAAATGCATCTTCGATGTCGAATCCGTTCGACTCCTCGGTTTCATTGTCTCCAAAGATGGGATTAAGGTGGACCCCTTAAAGATCAAGGCCATCTTAGCCTTACCTCCACCCACCAATTTAACCCAACTCCAAAGTTTGCAAGGCAAATCAAACTTTCTTCGTCGTTTCATCTGCAATTATGCTGAGATTACTAAAGGATTTATGCGGTTACTGCAAAAGAATGTCCCTTTCATCTGGGATGACGCGGCTCAACGGTCATTCGATGCTCTCAAGCACGCTTTGACCCATGCACCTTTGTTACACCCCCCTGAATATACAAAGGATTATATCCTTTACTTGGCTACTTCTACTTCCACCATCGCAATGGTGTTAGTCCAAGAAGACTCCAACGACGAAGAACATGTGATTTACTATCTGAGCAAGAGTTTATCTGGACCCAAACTCAGATATTCGCATGTTAAGAAACTGGCTCTAGAAGCCGTCATCACTGTCCAAAGGTTCCGCCACTACATCTTATTACGCACCACCATGGTAATCGCAGATTCCAACCCCATGTACCACGTCCTGACACATCAAGTACTTGGGGCCAAATTTTGAAATGGATCGTTATTCTTCAAGAATTCGATCTTGAGTTTACGAAGGCGAAAGCCAAAAAATCCCTGGTGTTTGTCGAGCTCATCTGTGATTTTCCTCGTGCCGATGAAAACATCGAACCTAGAGATTCTCTCCCGGATGAATCTCTCTTCCTCATCAGCACCTCTGATCCTTGGTACGGAGACATTCTCCTTTACCTTCAAACACAACGTTTTCAGCCCAACATCTCTCGCGAAGAGCGTCGACGCATTCGTCACCACTCTCGTCGTTATCTCATCCTTAGCAACACTTTATATCGTCGTGGTATCGACACCCTCCTTCGGCGATGTCTGACTCATGAGGAGGCTGAACGTATTTTGAACTATTGCCACAACCCAAAAAATCCTACGTGCCAACTACTTTTGGCCCTCGATTTTCAAAGATTGTATCGAGGTTGTCAAGAAATGCCCACCCTGCCAAATCTTTAACAAGAAGGCACGCACCCATCCCATGTCGCTGCACCCTATTATCGCCATCATCCCCTTTGCAAAATGGGTCATCGATTTCATGCAATGTAAGCCTACCTCAGTCGGGGGGCACGGTTACATCATCGTCGTCGTCGACTACTTCACCAAATGGGCTGAGGCTATGCCTACCTTCCTGAATGATGGTCGTACGGAAACTCTTTTCCTTTTCAACCACATTATAACTCATTTTGGTGTACCACGTGCCATTGTCACTAACCACGGTGCACGCTTCAAAAACCAGATGATGAGTGAGTTATATGTCAAATTGGGTTTTCACCATGAAAACTCGTCCCCTTACTACCCTCAAGCGAACGGACAAGTTGAGGCTATCAACAAAGTCCTAAAAACCATGATCCAGCGCATGGTAGGGGAAAACAAAACATCGTGGCATTTACAAATGTTCTCCGCTCTCTGGGCCTACCGCACCTTTGTGAAAACTTCAACTGGATTCACTCCTTTCCAGTTGATATATGGCATTGAAGTTTTCCTACCAATCGAGTGCGAGATTCCATCACTCAAACTGAAAGTAGAACTCCTGCCCCATACTTCCGCTAAAGAAGAACGATTTTTGTACCTATCCAAACTGGATGAAACGCGTCGCGATGTTGCTCTCGCCAATGAGGCACATCAAAAACGAATTAAAAGTCAATATGACAAATCCGTCCACCCTCGGACTTTCGCGGAAGAAGACTTAGTCCTTGTTTACGACCAAGCTCACGATAAATTGGGGACAGAAAAGTTAGAACCCATGTGGCACGGTCCCTACATCGTGAAGTGTGTCCTACATAAAGGTGCCTATGAATTAGTTGATCATGACGGAATCTCCCTAGGAGAGCCCCGAAATGGGCTTTACCTTAAGAAGTACTATGCCTAGACCACCTAGCATATTGTACTTTGTACATTATTGTATTTAGTTTTGGTGTGTCTATTTCTTTCACGTGTTCGAGTCTTTACCGTTGCCACTCATGACTGTGCCTGTGTTTTCATGCGCAGATGACGTATTCCTTTCCTATCTTTTTTGGGTTCGCAGATGGCGCTAGCTGACATACCCAGAACATTGCTTCAGCAGCTTGGGTTATTTACCAATTTGACCAAGTGGTGAGTTCAAGAGGCATTTGTTTAGGACCAGCAACCAACAATATGGCAGAATATCATGTTATCATTGGAATAATGACCCAAGCTTCCTCTCTAGGTATTTCTCACATCATTATTTACTTAGACTCCCAATTGGTGTTTTTTCAACTCAACCGCATCTACGTTATCCGTAGTCCTTTCCTGCTACGCCTACACTTGCAAGTTCGTCGTCTCGAACGAATGTTCGATTACATCGAATATAGACACATTCCGAGAGAACTTAATAGTGTTTCGGATTCATTAGCTAATTATATTATGGATCAGTATCTTGCCCACATATAAGATTCAAGGAAAACAAAATTGTACATTGCATGTAAATTAAAACACACCACAGACATCATCATGTACAAATCATTGGCATAGTAAAAACTCGAAACTATATATATATATATATATATATA
>ML833280.1:0-19781 GCA_009831015.1 Picea engelmannii
TGAATGATGATTTCATTCTAGATAATATAATTAATGGTTGAATTCAATTTATAATGTGAATAATAGTTGTAAATGATTGAATTGCTGGTAAATTACAATTCTGAGATCATTTCATGAATTGTTGAAAATGTGCAAGAGTACTAACAATCTTGTTTGGATGCAATAAAATTGAGAAAATTGTAAGAAGAAAGGTCTTGGATATGGCAATGATGTAATCCCATAAAGAAGAACAATATATACAGTTTCAAGAGCCAAACATAATGAGGAGAGATCTCGTGTGTGGGAAATTATATTTTCATGTATAACCAGATTAAGAAATTACTAATTGGAAATTGTTATGATATGCTAACAATTTGTTTGGTTGTTTGAAAATTGAGAAAATTGCAAGGGAAACGGTCTTGGATATGGAAGGGATTTAATTCCATAAGGAATAACGATATGTATTGTTTCAAGAGACAAAAAACTATAAGAAGAAAACTCATGTTTGGGAAATTATGTTTTCCCGTGTAAAATAGATTTGAAATTTTATAATTATATGATGATGTCTCATATTGACTATATGCATGTGATGTAGATGGGATGATTTCCACAGGTTGTATATTGCTAGTGGAAGTCTAGCAACAATTTGGCATTTTTTTGCATGAGAACACCTTGGAAAATGATGGATCACCTAAGGAACTATATATCTGTGAAAGGGATTCCTAATCCTATGATGCAGATCCCCCTTCTCTCCTAAGGGTTGTGCGACCTCCCGGTCTAGGATAGATCAAGAAACTAAGTCGGATCAACTTTTTGGGTCTCTTCTAGAATCCAAACCCAATTACACAGGTCCTTTCTCCAAATGTGCAGGTCGTATGAGACCCGTGGGTTCTCTCTTGAGCACTATCCAACTTCCACGTGAACCGGCACTAGCTCCTCCTGGGATAAATGCCTTCCCTTCCTTGACCATGACTATGACCACCCACATGATCAACGGGCACTTTGCGACTTCGCGTGTCGGGTGTTTTCACCTATGACAGCCTCGACTCTTCGACTCCCAAAATTCTGAAGTGGGGCCTAGCGTGTGCTATCTCCTCCCTTAACCTTCAATGATATGACCCCTCACTATGACCAGGGGATAATCTCTCAAGCCCTTTGCAGTTTCATGTTTCGCGTCCCTAGAGGATTTTACTCGCTCGTCTTCTCGATTTCTGAAATCCCAAAATATGGGCTCTCCTTACGTCATATCAACGATCCAAAATATGTATGATCCGATGGTATTGCTTTCTCCTTCGCAAACTAAAGACTTCACGGTTCATGAATTTGGAGGAATACTCCCCTCTCTTCTCCCGATCAACGAACTCGCGAATTTCTTGGGACCAAATCTACAGCCCGCACCTTTCCTCCAATCAACGGCTATGATCATTTCGTGAACTTGGGTTTTGTGATTTTTCTTGCCCTATGTACTTCCAAGGGTTAAATTCCCTGCACTTGTCTCTGGATCCAACGACTGTTGGTCCACGCGCTCAGATCTAACGGTCTAGATCTGATCGTCTCTGTGTTCTTCCTCTAGTCTCTGGATGTTAATCTAATGGTCCAAATTCTCTCTGCAACCAATCTAATGGTTGGTCCCACTCCTCCTCCTAAGATTTTGACTCACCTAACTCAGAAAATTTCTAAGTCTTCAAAGGTCTCTACCTTTGAACTTTCTGTGAGTCTGTCTCTCAAACTTCGACTACGCTTCTGAAAAGTGTTACTCCTCTTGAGCTTGGTCTCTTGAAGACTTTTATTTCTCGTGCACTCCTTGCATTCATGGATTTCAATAACTCAGATCCAAAGTATTTCTCGAAGAGAAATTCCTCTCACCCTCCTGGCGTTCTCCTTTTTCTCTATGCACACTTGCACCAGATTCTTACACAGGTTTGAGTTCCTGCGGATGACTGTGCTCACCTTGCAGCAATCACTTTGCACTCTTTGCAAAGGGGAAGTTTCATGCTATCTCTTCTGAACTTTGGAATCGAAACAGATTTTGTCAACGCACTCCTTGCGTTCTGTGTTCCCACCTTGCACTAGTCAACAGAAGAGAAACAATTGAAAATTATCCTAACATTCATAGTTCCATCTACTCATAACGGAATTCATTCATTTATTCATGAAAACATGATAATAGGGAATTGAAAACAATGTCCACCCCGTTCATTATATCAATTTTTCCTCTGTTATATTCCAAAATGAAAATGGTTACAACTGTAAAATGAAAAACAAAAAAACTAAAACTCAGAAATCTCCTACTGACTTGCAGTGAACTTCCTTTTAACTTCTATCTACTCTTGGCTAGCCTCATTTTGGAGTAAAAAACCCCTTATTTACAGAGGGCTCGTAGGGTTCCCCTTGACTACTTTTCTACATCAAAACTTATCCTGACAGCTATCCTAGTACAGTCGCATTCCAGAGCCAGAGAGGAAACTCCCACTTCGCTCACGATCACTCAAGCATGCCTCAAATGATTTTTCTAGTGTTGAGTTAAGGAAGACTTAGAAATAACTGTCGTAACTATTAGCATTGAGGTTTCATACACATTCCCAGAAGTTGATAGGTCTTTCTTTGTGTGCTTGCTAGCGATGCTCCTGCATCATACTCCCCTTGACAAAAATTCATGGAATTTTGTCCGTGAGCTCTTGCACCGACTTCCCATGCTTCTGAATAGCGGCTTATTTTTCTGAACTGGCATCTTCTATTGGGTGTCCCTTCCACTTGACCAAATATTCAAAATAGCTCTTCCTCATAGTCTTTTTGCCAATCCTCTGATTAACAATCTTCTCCATCTATGGTTTTTCTGCTATAGGCATTTGTTTCTCCCAATGAATCTTCTATTGATCTTCTGATCCCTCTGTATCATCCTTCCTGTAAGGATACAGGTCTGAAACATTGAATATGGGTGATATGCCCACATCTTCTGATAGCTCAATCTCATAGTCGTTTGCATCAAACCTCCTCAAGATCTCACATGGTCCTATCTTCTTCATTTTTAATTTGTTATATGGTCCCCTAGGGAACCTTTCTTTCCTGAGATGTGCCAGAACCTGATATCCTACTTCAAATTGAATTTCTCTGCGATGTTGATGAGATCTACATTTGTACTCCTGGCTAGAACTGTGCAACTGTCCTCTGATTTGGCTGTGGAGCCTCTACATTTATGTAGCAAAATATTCTGCTCCAGCGCTCCTAAACTCACTATGTTCCAAGTCTCTCAACTCAGATACTCCCCTGGGTTGCATTCCATACAATATTTGGAATGGGAGCTTTCCAGTGCTCCTATTTAGTGAGTCATTGTATGCAAATTCTACTTGTGGCAGAATCTGATCCCACTGACTATGATGCTCAATTACCAGACTCCTCAATAATTTTCCCAAACTTTTGTTTACCACCTCATTTTGTCCATCTTTCTGAGGGTGATAAGACGAGTTGAAGGAAAAATGCATCCCCAACTTCTTCTACAGTGTTCTCCAAAAGTGACCAACAAATTTTGTGTCCATGTCCAAGACAATGCTTCTGGGTAGGTCGTGAAGTCTCACAACTTCCTTCAAAAACATATTTGCAACATGTGTTGCATCACTAGTATTCTGGAATGGGATAAAGTGTGCCATATTTGAAAATATATCAACCACCACAAATATGGAATCAAATCCTCTTTGTGTTCTTGGAAATTCCAATACAAAATACATGCTTATTTCATCCCAAGGCCTCTCTGGTATTGGCAATGGTTGATACAATCCAGTGTTCTGTCTTTTCCCTTTTGCATGTCGGTAGATTCTACATATGTTCACAAAATTTATCACTTATGTTCTCATACCTAGCAAATAGTATGAACTTCTCAACTGTGCAAACATTTTATCATGGTCGAAATGTCCAGCCAATCCTCCACTATGTTTTGCCTTCAAAAGGTTATCCCTCATTGAGAATTTTGGTATGCACAATTGATTTCCCTTGAACAACAATCCCTCTTGAATCATATACTTTGTCCACTAGCTTCTATCTCTCATCACAGGATTTTCACATGCTTCGTATGCTTCCTTGAAATATGTAACATCACAATACATGTCCTTAAGGTGTTCAAACCCCAAGGTCTTCACCTGAAATTCCTGCAGAATCAAACATCTCCTACTTAATGCATCAACAACTTTGTTAGCATTCCCAGTAATATGTTTTATGACAAAAGTAAAATTATGCATAAACTCAACCCATTTTGTGTGCCTTTGAATCAATTTTTCATGTCTGGTTATGAATTGTAAAGCCTGGTTATCGCTATACAAGACAAATTCATGTGGGACAATGTAATGTCTCCACTTCTTCAAGGCTTGAATTATGGCATAAAACTCCTTATCATACGTGGAGTATTTTCTCTTGGTCTCATTCAGCTTCTCACTGAAATAGGCAATAGGTCTATTATCCTGGCTCAAAACCTCTCCAATTACAACTCCACTTGCATCACATCTTACCTGAAATGTCTTTTCAAAATTTGGCAAGACTAAAATTGGTCATTCTGTTATTTTCTCCTTCAGCATATTGAATCTCTTCTTAGCTTCCTCTATCCATTTAAAATATGTGTGCTTCTTCTTCACTGTATCCATCATTTGCACACAAATTCCATTGAAGTCTCTGATGAACTTCCTATAAAAACTTGCTAATCCATGGAATCTTCTTACCTCAAACATGCTTCTTGGTGACGGCCATTATTTGATTTCTTTTCACCTTCTCTGGATCCATCTTCAGTTCATTTGAAGAGATCACAAAACTCAAGTAAATGAGTTCTTTCTTCATAAAAGAGGACTTCTTCAGATTTATCAACAGCTTCTCCTATTGTAGTCTCCTCATCAGTAGCGCAAGGTGTCTCAAATTCTCCTCTTTAGTCTTGCTAAAGATCAGTATATCATCTAGATATACAACCAGAAACTTTCCAATGAAATCTTTTAGTATTTCATTCATAATCCTCATAAAAGTACTCAGGGAATTTGTTAAGACAAATGGTATAAAAAGCCACTCATACAAACCTTCATTGGTCTTAAAGGTTGTCTTCCACTCATCACCTTCTCTCATCCTAATCTGGTGATATCCACTTAAATTTGCTCCACTTAAATAGTCCATTAAATCATCCATTCTTGGTAAAGGAAATCTATAGTTGATGGTGATCTTGTTAATGGCTCTTGATTCTGTACACTTTCTCCATCCTCCGTCCTTCTTTGGACTTAACACAGTTGGTACTGCGCATGGACTCAAGATTTCTCTAACCAAACCCTTGTCTAACAATTTCTAGACTTGGTTCTTCACTTCCTCATTCTCTCGAGGTGTCAATCTGTATGTTGCTTTCTTTGGCAGACTTGATCCTAGTATCAATTCAATATCGTGACTAACACTTCTAATGGGTGGCAATAAGTTAGGCAGCTCATCCACCACTATGTCAGCAAAATTATCCAACAGTTCATGAACTTCTTCAGGAAAATCATCCATCAAAGTACTTGTTAGGATAACTCTAGGCTTCATCATCACAGCAAATTGCATCTCATGTTCTTCCTTGAATTCTTTCAGGAGTTCCTTCTCGCTCATGAGAAGTATGCTTATGTTGGCCTCCTCTTTCACTTTCTTCTCCTCTATTGGCAGCAACATGTGTGTTCTACCATTTTTCTCTAACGTGTATGTATTCTTCCTCCCATCATGAATGACGTTCCTGTCAAACTTCCATGGTCTTCCCAACAAAATATGGCATACATCCATGGGAATTACATCACACAGAATTTCATCTCTATATCCTCCTATCTTAAATTAAACCAAGAATTTTTTAGTAACCATTACCTGGTGTCCTTTCTGCAACCATGAGACTTTGTATGGCTTTGTATGTGTAGTTGTCTCTGGCTCCAATTTATCCACCATCTCTGTGGATACTAAGTTATCAGTGCTCCCACTGTCAATTATCACCTTGCATACTATGTCTTTAGTCTTGCAAGTTGTTCTGAAGAGACTATTCCTCTGCACTGGCCTTTCAACTTCTACCTCTGGTTTTAAGAGAACTTTCCTCGACATCAGGGATATTCCATCCTCTACTCCTTCTACCTCAACATATCTTCTTTGTTCTTCTGAAATGTGAACCTCACCTCCTCCTTCTTTATTTTTTCTCAGGACATTCCCAAGACATGTGTCCTATCTTTCCACAGGCATAACATCTTACTTCTCCTCCTCCTCTTCTTCCTCTTCCTCTAGAATAAATTCTTCCACCACCCTATCTTTCTCGAGCACTTCCTCCTCTTTCTAAGTGACTATGTGGTTTCTCGGTCTCATCTTTAGACTTATGTGATCTTTCATGGGTAACTCCCTTGCTTTTGTTTAGGACTGGACCTTTTCCTCTCCCTCACTGGATTTATTTTCTAGCCAACTTCTCCTCTGCCTTCAGCACAAACTGATAAGAATCCTCTACTGTATTTATTGACATCATGATGAGCTCATCCTGGATTTCATATCTTAGGCCATTTATATATCTAGAAACTTTTTCTTCATCTCTCTCTCTTTGTCCAGTTCTGATGTTCAGCCTATAGAACTCCTCTGTGTACTCCTTAATGGTCATCCCTTTCTGTCTCAGGTTCTACATTTTCCAAAATAGATTGATCTGATAATATTTAGGCATGAACTTAGTCTTCAACTTGGCTACCATTCTATCCCATCTCTTTATCTTCTATTTTCCTTTGCTTCTTCTCTCATCCTGCAGTTCATCCCACCACAGCGTTGCATGTCACTTTAGTCTGGTGACAACATTCCTCACCCTTCTTTCCTCATCGACGTATTAATAGTCAAAATATTTGTCCATGGATCTTATCCAATCCAATATCTCTTCATCATCTAAATTTCCTTCATACATTGGGACCTCTATCTTGGCTCTACCTCCCAGTCTGGAAACTTCTCTCAGCAAGCATTTTTCGACAACATCCTCTTCTGCAGCTTCTCCGACAACATTCTCACCCATATATTCTTCTCTCTCTACATCGTTGATGTCTCCATCATCAGGTGCTCGTCTCTATGCTACTTGCATCGCCTCTAATCTTGCATGGAGTTCTCGCATCTCCCTTTCTACATCTCGATTGGATAAAGGTGGTTCCACTCATCTCCTTGGTGGAATTGTGTTGATTGTCTGCTACACACATAGTACAACTTCGATTTCTTTCTACCTCCTCTGTTTTTCCTGTTGTCTGCAAGAAAAATTTCAGCTCTGATACAACTTGATGGTATCAAACTATATACTTTTACCATATTTATTTTGTCTGTGGTCTGCAAACAAAAACTAGGCTTTGATGCAGACCCCCCTTCTCTCCTAAGGGTTGCACAACCTTCCAGTCTAGGATCGATCAAGAAACTGAGTCAGATCGACTCTTTAGGTATTTGCTAGACTCCAAACCCACTTACATAGGTCCTTTCTCTAAATGCGTAGGTCATATGAGACCTGCAGGTTCTCTCCTAAGAATTGTCCAACTTCCACGTGAACCAACACTAGATCCTCCCAGGCTAAATGCCTTCCCTTCCGTGACCATGACTGTGACCACCCGCCTGATCAACAAACACTTCGCGACTTTGTGTGTTGGGTGCTTGCACCTATGCCAGCCCTGACTCTCCGACTCCCATAATTCTGAATTGGGGCCTAGCACATGCTAGCTCCTCCCTTAACCTTTGATGATATAACCCCTCACTATGACCTGGGGAAAATATCTCGAGCGCTTCGCGGTTTCACATTTCGCGTCCCTAGAGGATTTTACTCGCTCGTCTTCCCGATTTCTGAAATCCTAAAATCTGGGCTCTCATTACGTCAGATCAACGGTCCACAATCTATGTGATACAATGGTATTCTTTCTCCTTCGCGAACTTGATACTTCACGGTTCGCGAAGTTGGAGGACTACTCCCCTCTCTTCTCTCAATCTCCGAACTCATGAATTTCTTGGGACCAGATCTACGGCCCACACCTTTCCTCCAATCAATGGCTATGATCGTTTCGCGAACTTTGGTTTTGTGATTTTGCTTGCCCTGTGCACTTCCAAGGGTTAAAGTCCGTTCACTTGTCTCTGGATCCAACGACTGTTGATCCACGTGCTTAGATCTAACGATCAAAATCTGATCTTCTCCGAGTTCTTCCTCTAGTCTTTGGACGTTAATCTAACGGTTTGGGTTCTCTCCACAACTAATATAACGGTTGGTCTCGCTCCTCCTCCTGAGATTTTGACTCGCCTGACTCAGAAAGTTTCTAAGTCTTCAAAGGTCTCTACCTTTGAAATTGCTGTGAGTTTGTCTCACGGACTTCGACTACGCTTCTGGAAAGAGCTACTTCTCTTGAGATTGGTCTTGTGAATACTTTGATTTCCCACACACTCCTTACGTTCAGGGATTTCAATAACTTAGATCCAAAGGATTTCTCGAAGAGAAATTCCTCTCGCCCTCCTGGCATTCTCCTTTTGCTCTGTGCACACTTGCACCAGATTCTTACACAGGTTCGAGTTCTTGAGGATGACTGTGCTCACCTTGCAGCAGTCACTTTGCACTCCTTGCAAAGGGGAAGTTTCGTGTTATCTCTTCTGAACTTCAGAATCAAAACATATTCTGCCAATGCACTCCTTGTGTTCTATGTTCCCACCTTGCACCACTCGACAAAAGAGAAACAATTGAAACTTATCCTAACATTCACAGTTTCATCTACGCATAACGGAATTCATTCATTTATTCATGATAACAGGGAATTGCAAACAATGTCCACCCAATGCATTGGATCAATTTTTCCTCTGTTATATTACAAAATGAAAATGGTTACAACTATAAAATGAAAAACAAAAAAATTGAAACTTGGAAATCTCCTATTGACTTGCAGCTAACTTCCTACTAACTTCTATCTACTCCTAGCCAGCCTCATTTGGGTGTACAAAACCCCTATTTATAGAGGGCTCTTAGGGTTCCCCCTGACTACTTGTCTACATCAAAACTTATCCTAACAGTTATCCTAGTGCAGTCGCATTCCAGAGATGGAGTGGAAACTCCCACTTCGCTCGTGATCGCTCAAGCGTGCCTCAGAGGATTTTTTCAGTGTTGAGTTAAGGCGGACTTCAAAATATTTGGTGTAACTGCCAGCGTTGAGGTTTCATACAGATTCCCAAACGTTAATAGGTCTTGCTTTGCATGCTTGCTAGTGATGCTCTTGCATCAGCCTAGAGGGTGAGTGTAACAAGAAGAATCAAGTTGTCAGGCTTGTGGAAGAACCCGATTGTCATGCCTAAAGAGTGAACTCTAGTGTGAGTTGCATTATTGAAGAACTAGGTTGTCAGGCCTGAAGAGTGAACTCTAATGTGAGTTGCAATGTCGAAGAACTAGGTTGTCAGGCCTAAAGAGTGAAATCATGTGTGAGTTTCACTATAGCAACAAGGTTGTTGTTGGCTTTTTCCCGGTACTTCTTCCTAGCAGAAAATCCCTTGAGATCCTAGTAGTGATATTCCCAGTGACCTATGAGAGAGAGACCTTGATAAAATAATGGTGCAGCCTGATGCACTAAGAAAAGCGAAGGGGGAACATTCCTTGGGTCAACCCTGATAAACGAAGGGTACATTCCTTGGGTTATCCCTGACAAACGAATAGTACATTCCTTGGGTTGGGCAGGTCAAGAGGAAGAGATTTGGTGGAAATCAGGATAGATGTAGAAGAATGTCAGTGGCTTAAGTATATATTTCGGGCCAGGGTGCCTTTGTATCTATGTTTTGGGGCTGGAGCGCCTATGTATTTATGGTTTTGGGGGGTGAATCGCTTATGTATTATGATATTAAGGTCAGAGTTACTATGTAATTTTGATTATCCTATAATGCCTGTGTGATTTTGGGCCAGAGAGCCTATGTGTCTATTAATGGTTAGGGAGTCGGAATTGTAAAATGAAATTACACCTATAGGGTGTTGTGCATTAAGGATAGTGCAAAAATAAGGGGGGGGAGAATGTAACATCCCTAGTTCTAATATCCATGAATTATAATGTAAATTGTATAATGTGAATTAGGATGATGAGCCAATGTGTTGGGGAAAAGATCCCATATTGATTTAATGTGGTCGGGGGCCGAATTTTATATAATGAACATTGAGACAATTAATAAAAGTAATAATCACTAGTTGTGGTACGAAAGGGATGAAGAATGATGGAGGGCTATGATTCCACAAGAGAGAGGGGGTCCAAGGGGGAACTATTCATGGGTATTAATCCAACCCACATTCCTGAATTATTATCATTGTATATAACCTTCTATTTTGATGTGGAGTGTGATGAAATCCAATCATTTAACTCATGTATGAGGGTGGGTGTGAGTGGTCACATCCCATATTTATTGGAGAGCATGGGCATGAGTACAATCATCTTGGGTAAGAGTGTAAGTCAATTCAAGAAATAAAGCAAGAGAAAAAAATTCATATGGCCAAGGGGGCAGTTTTTGGGGAGTCACGTTTTTGGATGGAGAACAGTTTTTACAAGTATATTTTGGGCAGCAAAGGGAGAGTAGAGGGTTGGGAAGAATACCATCCATGGTATACTTCAAGCCATTCATTTTTTGGCTATGCTTAGGCTTTTGTGCCTATAAATTGGTTTGTAATCCTGTAGTGAGTTTTCCTATTGAGGAAATGTCTCAAGAGCCTTGTGAAGGCAGTTGTGGGAACTCATGAAGCAGTTGAAAGTTCTTGGATCCTAGATGAGTAATTATTGGCCAAACAAGTGCACTAGGGACCTTTATAAATGAATGATACATCTTGAGGGATTGTGAGCATTGAAGGGGGTACATTCCTTGGGTAGTGTAGGTTTTGGGGAAGAGAGAGCTGGAGAATTGGAGTTGTTGTGGGAGTAGAACATGGGTTTTGAAGTTGTTGTGTGTGGAGAGCGGATAGCCAATGGGTTGGATCTCCTTTTGGACTCATAGCCTCATCTTGGGGGTGGATTTTTGTTGAGAGAAAATGAACAGCAGTGCATATGGTAGGGAGGTTCATCTGTCATTTGCATCCAGTTGGTTAATCATTAATAGATAAGTGTTTTTATTATGTTCTTCTGTTAATTTCACTATGTAAATGGTTTATATGAATGTTGTGTGTTTGATGTTTACTTGAACAATTGCATTCATGTTTAATATATGATGTTAGATGCATTTATAATTGTGGTATCAGTCAAATGGTCAAATATGTGTGTGATCTGTGACTGTTAAGGTACAAGAATTTAATTAGGTAGAAAAACCTTAATTTTAATGTGTATTCCACACGTAATAATGTTCATTTGGAGACTAGGTATGTTACATCAATGATACAAAAACCTAACACCTAGGAACACAAAGAATGGAAGACAAATGTATACTTGCAGGATTGCAAACCTAATACATGGGCATGCAGAGAATGGTAGATAAATGAAGATAGACTAGCAAACTAATGTAGATGTGCATAGGTAATCAAGGAGACATATATTTCTGCACGCAAGAAGAAAACTCCCAAGGCATAGATTTATGAATTAACCTACTCTAATGCTATGGAGAACTGCCATAGAGTATTTCAGGCCTAAGAACCAAGGCCGCTCTGATACCACTGTTGGAACATGAAAATAAGATAAGTTGAGATTTCCTTTATTAATGATATGATACACACATATATACATTTTGATGACCTTTGGATTCATCTTCCAATGTCTCTTGGACTCCCAACAAGAGTTACACTGTCACTTGGAATTTTACATTCCTTCAAGTGAATGATATCGTAACCCTAGCGGATTATTTTTCCAAAACCTTTCCATTATTTTAATGAGAGTTAAATATTAGAATAGTTTTCCACGTGTCTTTCAATAAATAGTAGTTCACTTTTTATGGGTTATCCATTTACATAAAAACTTAAAAAGAAAATATAAAAGAAAATTAAACCTTGCATTAAAGTTCATCGAAAGGTTGTCAAACCATTAATCCAGAGGATTATTCCACTCCAAGTAGGGAAGAGTCTAATTGGGCCTCTTCCTTGGTTTTAATCCCCATCATTGAGTCCCAGGAATCCAACCCCATCAAGAGAATTGGCGCTAGAAGGGGGGCTTGATTTTGTATGGTTGATTCAGTTGCTAAAATTGGTTTATCTACAAACAACCCATATTCACACTTTGAATTTCCAAATCTTGAAGCATCTATTGAAAAAACAAACCCACAAGACTTAGAAAACCCTAAGTAAGATATTTATAGTAGAATACCTTAGATAATGTCAAACGAGGAGGTTAACACTTTTAGATGTATAACCTGGGCATATGTCAGGTAAATTGGTGTGTTTCCTATTGATCCTTTGATTCCTTGAAGAAGGAGTACTACATAGGGTGTTTCTCAAACTGGGGGACAGACTTCAGTTCAGACTATAGATGATATAGTTGAGTTGGCCTTAAAATAAATTGCGCAACCTCTTAACTTAATCCCTCCAAATTTCAACCATGCAACATCTCCCATTGTAAGTAAGGATTCTAAAAGTCAATTAAATTCAAAATATGATACTAACAACTCAAATACAAGTTTTTTTTCTCATATGATGTGAAAAATTGGAACAAACAAAACCAAAATCATCCCTGATTAGCCAAGGATGCGATGGATTTTCCCATGCAAATTCACAACCTATCAAAACATCTTGAACGCTTATCACCAAAGTATGATCCTGAACTTTATGGTCCACAAGAGAATCATATCAAAAAATTCATCCATCAGGTTGATAAATGTACAAAATGAATATGTGGTATGCAGTCTATTCCCCTATATGTTTGAAAACAAAGCCTCTAGTTGGTACTTCAACCTGCCAATTGAGGTGATTTTCAAAAAGCATTTTGGATAAATTTAAGGAAGAAATCACCATTATATCATTTTTGACTGAACTCTTCTAATTTCTTATGGGTCCTAAGGAAAGAGTCAAGGATTTAACCAAAGGTTCATTGTTGTCACTAACAAGTTTAGGCCAGAGACAAAACCTACCCAGAAACTTCAAATTGAAGTTGAGATGAATGCTTTACCAACACTTATTTCCATGTTAGTTGAGCGAGCATGAAAGAACACCGTAGAATTAAACTTTGAAGAAGCAAAAAATATAGTATTTGAGATGATGGGTTGTAAGGAAATCCATATTGCATTTGCAAAAATGGAAATTATTCAGCCAAAAAAGAATGATCCTGTGGAGAATGCAACCTAAACCAACTACAGAGGGTAAGGAAAAATATGCCATGGACATGGATAGTTTGAAAAGAATGATAAAATGATTAAATAATGAAATAATTGAAATAAAAAAAATTATAGAGAGGGCACCTTAGCCCAAAGACCATGCAGGCTCTTCTTTAGGAGACATATTCCTCCTAAGCCTATTAAACCCCCACCTGCAAAGATGAACTTTGATTTAGATGGGGTGGCTATGGATAATTTCTACAACTACCTTTAGACAACCCATTCAAATAAAACATGTCCTCGATGGATAAATTTCATGAATATGGTATCCAATAGGTTTGTGGATGGATGCATCCAAGCATAAGGACCTAGTGAGAAAATAGATGGAGAAATAGAGGAAGCGGTTGATGAACAAGTTATTGAATCAAACATGGTCCTTTGGGACATGTTTCCTAGTTTTAATATGGTTAAGGATGAGGAAGTATAGGAATAAATCCATATACAAAATGATTACAACCTTAGGAGTAAGGGACCTTTTCAACATAAATTTCCATCAAATCCTTAAAATACAAATGACAAAAAGAACTATGCATTGTCACCTACTACTAGAACTTCCTCTAACATACCTAGTACTATTAAACCTTTTAACAACAACCAAGAGTCCATGGAATATAATATTGTTGAGGATTTGAATAAAATCAAGGCTAATATATCAATCATCGATGTATGTAAAATAGAACAACAATGTAAGTTATTGTTGAATTCTTTAAAGGGAACTAATGCACAACCTACAATTCTTACTAAAGGTGCTACTAAAACAACAAATAACAACCTACAAAATGCAACAATTAATAATGCTCTTTTAGGTAAAAGGTAAAATCCAAAACTCCTCCATTTTTGTTGACCTTTGAGATATTCTATAAAAATGTTCATAACTATTTGGTTGATTAAAGAGAATCTTCCAATGGTACGCCCTATTTTGTTCATCGCAAGTTGAACGAAACACCAAAGAAATGTTCAACACATATCATTCATCTAGATAGGTCATAAGTGAAAGTAAAAGTTGAAAGAAAAGATACATTAATACGATTAGTTTCATACCCTAAGGTTAATGAAATAATAGATATTATCATAGTAGATATCCTTGAAGCATATGGTTTATTGCTTAGTAGGAATCGGTTATAGAAGCTACAAGGACACTTCGCTTGAGATTTGTCACATTTATGGATTTCAAGGAATGGACCACCTGACAAAATTATAATTGACCATGATAAATACATGAAGCACACTATGATTGCTCTTGAAGCCAAAAAGAAACCATCATCTTCTAAGTTTTCAATATTAGGAAAGTGTACTTTGGACTCCTACTTTGGTAATTTTACTGTCGAAACTTATGTTATCCATGAAAACCAACAGCCTAAACTTTATTTGCAAGATGCACGTTTTCAAGAAGTAGATTGTAATATAGATGTTATACATAATGTAAATATTGTACATGGTTCAAATACTATAGATGAAGTTGATCTTAGATAGTCCTTGATATTTGGACATTTTTTTTTATGGTTCCAAATCCCAAGAGGGAGTTGGAGCGGGTTGTTTAATGATATCCTTAGAGAAAACGTATGTTTATTTCATATAGATTAGAATTTGATTGTGATAATAACATAGTTGAATACAAAGCTCTTGTATAGGGCTTGAAAAGGGATATAAATTTAAAAATTGGAGAAAAAAAAGTTTTTAGGGATTCCAAGATAATTATAAGATAAATAAAGATTATACATTGTGATTCCCCACACTTAAAGAATTACCAGCAGGAATTAAGTAGTTTGATTGATAATTTTGATACCTTCAATATTTCTTCTATTCCTCATACATATAACTCTATAGTTGACTCTTTAGCCATTGTTTCTTATAGATTAGCTTCATTGGAGAACTTTAAGGCAAGTAGGTTTACAATTGAGTTTCTTTATCAACCTTCTCTTCTAGACAACATTACCAAATGGATGGTTTTTGAAGGTGATGAGCATATTATTTAATTTCTCATTAATCAAGAAACCTTCAAAGAAGAATCCATAGATGATGAGAAATACAAATTTGTTTTGGAAATCAATAAAGAAGATCCAAATTAATCGGCAGCCCATATTATACCTAAAGGTGTGGTTAATCTCATCAAACTATTTGACTTGAAAAAAAAGTGTAACACACCCGACCCCCTAACTCTCTTAGACTAGTGAGATGTTCGATTTTCATCCTTTCCTTAGGGTAAATATTTTGGTTTTCTCCCCCTGGTTCTAGTTCATCGCTATTTGAGTGAGGACTTCTCTTATCAAAATATTTATTGTGATCGATCTTACTCAATTGACCATCAATTTCCAAGGAAATCACCCCAAGGATTCACTATGACAACTAGGGACCTAAAAATCCTTAATCGAATGGTTGGAACCGCTCCTCGCCACCTGATCAATGATTGGAAGCAATTCAGACCCTCACTCATAAAAACAACAAATTATAAGGTTAGAATCTCATTTTGATGGATTCCCCCTCTATTGGACCATTCCAACAGATCCACCGTCCTTGAACTCAAAATCCAATGACCCCAATCACATCGGTGCCTCTAATCACCTGATGGTTAACACCCTCCTTCTTTCCAAACATCATGTGAGCAAGTGGGACCCCCAACATATCTACGACTAAGGTTATATGGTGCACCCACTCGCAGATCTATGGTTCAAACTCTCTCTTGGGGTCCTTCATCATCGGAGTGCATCCACCTAGAGAATCATAGACCATTCTAATCGACACTCCACAATGGGTCATTCCCATGGATCTAATGATCCTCGTTACACCTCAAATGATGGATAATATTGGATCGGAGTCTTAGAACTGCACAATAGTTAAGAGCTCTAGATATTCCTTCTCGGATCGGATCATCATCGATCCAACAACTGTAATATATTGGGAGACCTTTTGATAGATCGATGATCCTCAGAATCCCTCATCGTTGGACTCTCTTCAGGACCATCATTTAGGTCTCTGACCATATATTCTCCAATAGACTTCTACCACTAACACTTGGCATCGACGGTCCATAATTTATTGTCTAACCCTTCAATAGATCAATGGATCTCATTGACTTGGAGTGTCCCCCATCGAAATCCCATTACAACATTGTACTTGGACACTCTGATGGATTCATCTTCCGAACAATGGTTAAGATCTTCTTGCCATGTGGAATCAACAGATAAAAATCCTTTCGACTCAAAACATGGGTTTTCTTCGTAGTAACAGTCTGATTTAATAATTAACCATTCAAGGTCTCTTTAGGCTCATTTACTAAGGTTTTACCAGAATTTCCTGGGTCCTCACCTTCACTCTGTGACCAACTAGGAATCCCTACTTAAAAACCCAGTTAAATATTTGCATCCTGCAAGCTTTCCATTTCAAGGAAGGAGGTTTCACTAGGTTAAGGCTCTCTAATATACACAGAGACCTTCCCAAGTACCAGGGAACTTCTACCATCATTCTTCTAGTGAATATTTATATCTTGCAAGATTTCCATTCAAAGGATCGCAGTTTCACAAGGTTATGCCTGATATTATCACCACTCACTTAATAATTCATGTTTACCTTGTTTGATAGAAAAAAAAATCATACATAATCCATTTTAATCAAAAATTAAACCAGTCATTCATTTAATCACATCCATCATATAAATAATAAACATGTTATTTTCATCTTCAACATACATAAGGCATATCATGATAGAACACTTATATGTTCAATGAAGGGTTTCACCAACCAACTGAATGAGAGAGGAAGCCTTTCCTCCCAACCATAGGTTATGATGTAATATTCCTTTCTATAGCAATCCACCCCCATACCAAGCCATGATAACACTAGGGGACTAATTCAGTTGATCTGCAAAATTTTCCACTGAAAAGGATAGAATTTTCCCTCTTCCCGCTGAGATTAGGACCTCCATGATTTTATCAGGTACCTTCACAATTGGATTTTCTCTACACAAGGGAGTCCATTCTCTGCTACACGGTCCTTCGGCGACCTTCCCTTACCAGTGTCAGTTTTGGTCTAGTCGGTAGCAAGTCACAATCCTTTGTTTCTATAGTTTGGATATGGTTCTTCTCTACTCTAGGGTGACCATTAATTTCTTGGGTAAGCTTCCTATTTGTCTCAAGGAAAACTTCCCAACTACTCTCTTACTCATAGTTGTGCACGTGGGTCTCTCTACTCACTGCATCATCTATTTGTGAGTATGTAATTCACTCTGCAATAGTTGTTCTCTGTGAGAATCCATATACATCTTCTCATGTTGTTGTAATCTTCATGAGTACATTCTCTCATGTTTCCTTTCCTTCTCCTTTGTTTCCAGCCGCTCTCTTCCAATTTCTGTGGTCACTCCCTTACGTGATGTTTTCCACCTTTGGTCTCTTCTTCCACCCATTCCTTGGGATTCTTGGGGCCTATTGTCAGATGTAACCTCATGTCGGGCTCCGAAGTTTGAAGGGGAAACTCAAGTACATCCTTCTTTCTGGGGTTCCAGTTGACCCTTCAGCCTTCCAAGTACCAAATCTGTCGACAGTTATAACTTGTCAACCACCCAATATTGATCTCCATAATTGGTCACATGGTCTCATGCACTCAATGTACATTGGTAGGTGATCTATTCAATGTTTTGTAGGTGTAGGATGAAATTTAGAGCAAGCTTCCTATTTTCTTCATTGAAACCTCTCAGTTCCACCTCACCAGTCCCAATTTTGGTATCATGGCTAGTACTCAAGGCTTCCTTTCCTAGTCAGTTGTCTGGTATATTTATTAAGCATAAAAATAATTACAGCCTTCGTAATCACATTACATGAATTCTTATCATAATTAAATTCATGGAGGAAAAAAGGGTGTTACATTCCCCTCGCCCTTAAAGAAACACCATCCTCGGTGTTTAAAACACCATGTATGTATAATTTATACAGAAAAAAAAGGGTATTCCACTCTCATGTCATCTTTCAGCTCCCATGTAACCTCATCAGCTCCAAAGTGCTTCCATTTCACCTTGACATGTATAAGGGATTGGTTCTAGAGCGATGCTTCTCTCCTATCCAGGATATGTTGAGGTTTGGGTTGGAATTCTCACTTTGGTTCCACCTGTATCACAATCCAATCAATGACATGAATAGAATCAAGAACATATTTCCTTAAAAAAGATACATGGAACACATTGTGAGCTCTAATTGCAGGTAGCAGGGCAAGTCTATATGTTATAATCCCCACTCTTTCCAGGACTTCAAATGGTCCACAATAGTCGGGTGATAACTTAGCACAAGTCCCCATCCTTAGGAAGATGCTCTTGGGTTTCACCCTGAGATACACATGATCTCCCACCTTGAACCCTTCATGAGTTATCTTGTTATCTGCATAGCTCTTTTGTCTATCATGGGATACCTTCAAATTTTGTCTTATCTTAGTCATTGTTTGTTCCATTTATTTTAACAACTTTGGTTTGGGTGTGATTTCATCCACTAGACAATCCTGGATAATTGGAACTTTGTATTTCCTTCCATACAAAGCCTCAAAGGGGCTCATTTTCAATGACTCTTTATAACCATTGTTATAGGAAAATTCTACCAGGGGTAGGACATATTCCTCTCATTGCTTGGGCTAATGCATAGCATGCATCCTCAACATGTCTTCCAATACTATGTTCACCCATTCGATATAACCATTTGTTTGAGGATTGTAAGTAGTGTTAAATTCCAACTGCATTCCCAATCCTGCAAACAAGCCTTTCCAAAAATTTGAAGTGAACTTAGCACCTTTGTCTGATATTATAGTCTCAGAACCCATACAATCTGAAAAAGTCCTTCATAAAAAGGTCAACAACATCTATAGCCTTAAAAGTAGACTTGATGGGAATAAAGTGAGATTCCTTGCTTAGATTATCCACTACTACCATGATTGCATCATGTTGTCTAACTATCCTTGGAAATTTAGTAATAAAATCCATGGAGATTGTCTCCCATTTCCATTCTAGAATTTGCAATGGTTGTAATAGTCCTACAGGGTGTCTATGTTCAACCTTGAATTTTTGACACTCCAAACACTTGGTAATATATTCAGCAATGTTCTGCTTCATTCTTGGCCAGTAATACAACTACCTCACTATTGTTATCATTTTATGCTAACCAGGATGACCTACATAAGGTCTCTTACGGAATTGATCCATGATCAGTTGTTTCAGTTCTATTGAGTCGGGAACATACAACCTGTTGTTTTACAGTAATAATTTATCAGTTGTAATTTGATACCCTTCATACTTTTTCTCACTAGATTCTTTATACAGTCCATCTAGCTTGTCTAGCATTCAACCATGGTTGATAAAATAAATATTTTAGACCACAATATTATGTCATCAAGACAAATCTTCTTCCGATAAAGTAATGTCTTTGTAGGGTTTCAAAATAGTCCCTATTCTCACTCCATTTATTCACTAAAACCTTCACAATTACTTCCATTTCACCTTCATATCACCTCCACATCATTACATTTACCTCATCATTGGGTTATAACTATGCTTTTCCAAAGTTTAT